>CM047877.1:3453616-3473855 GCA_026212405.1 Petrea volubilis | reverse complement strand
CAAAACACAACCTCTTGATCTTCTTTTCTTTTCATTCTTTTTTTCTTCCCTTTTTTTCTTCTCAAAAAAAAAAAAACAACAAAACTCACCCCTTTTTTATTTAAATTTTCGAATCAATAGCAGAGAAAAATAGAAGATTCAAGATCGACACTAGCTGCAGGATCAAGCTCATCGCCATTAATCGCGCAATCTTGTCTAAATACTTGTTAAATGAATGATATAGCTTGGAAGCATTGCCATGGATTTTTATTAAATAGTTTTGTTATATGTAGTGAATATTAGTTATTATAAAATTAAGATATGATTTAGGAAGAATAACTAGAATTTTGACAAATTTCTTGTTTGTTTTTTTAAATCATTATTATTGGGCTTTCTTTAATTTTTTTTTTTTATGTATTTATGATTTTAATATAAAAAATTAATTTAATAACTATTACATATTTATGACGTCATACCGGTTAAATCGGTGCTCAAACCGGTCGAACTGGTAACTAGTATGGCCGCCAATTTTGTCTCCGATCCGATTTTCAGAACATTGGGTCTACCGCATGAAATAAGGAGCTACCATTGAATCGTTGATCAACCCCAAGAATGTTGAAAGAATAATTACCCTTCATTGAAATTTCCATCATATTGATTTATTTCTATTTAATTTCTAGTTTTATTTTGCTTTTGCATTAAAACCCCAATTTTATTTTTATTTGTTAATCATCTAATTATCTTAGAAATTTATCAAAAGTTATTCCATGTGAATTGACCATTCACACCCTATTTACGATTAGTTTTATGTTCAGAAGAGTGACATTTATTTTTCGATGGATTCGGCAGCCATCATCAGTGTATTGAATTAGAGGGCGTATTATTTGAGCAAAGTAATAGTACGTGAACAGTGTATGCCTAATATGGCTAAATGGGGGTATATATAGGTGAGGGCTGGTACGTGCCCAAGGAATTAAGGCTGAAGTGGAGGGTCCACTCGTGCTAAGTTGTTGGTGGTCCCCTTAACATGTCTTGAACAATTTTCGCGTCAAGAAATCGTACGAAGGCGGATCTTCCAGACACTAGGAGTATCAGAGTATTTTCCTACTTGAAAATAATCCCAATAAGGCCATGGTCGAGATGACCAATCAAGGGTTTGGCTCAAGTTGACGAAATGGTTCATCGATGAGGGACATGACAACGAGGAGATTACCATGATCTAGAGTTAGATAGAGCTCTATCCACGTGTCATAATGTTTTCAAATCGGAACGGACCGAACTGGTCGATTGATTGCCGATGTCTGGTCTGGTCCAAATTAGCCTCCAAAACTAGGAACTGGTTCTAGCCTGCCTAAAACCTGATCAGAATCGGTCGAACTGGTTCGGCGGGCCGATTAAATTTTTTTCTCCTTTTTTTGAGATTAAAACTGAAGGCTGAAGGTTGAACTGAACAAGCTCATGTCTTGCCTCTATTTTCTCTGCTAAAAACAAAACCCTAGCCACGCTCACATCGCCTCGCCCGCTCCGCCGCCCATTTTTTCTTGTTTCCCCCCAATTTCACCCCTCTTTTTATTTTTATTTTCCCCCCAGTTTCAGCTATATTACTAATGTAAATAACTAGTTTGGAAAGTTGGCAAAAATGAGTTTTATTTTTGGTATTTTCAGTTTCAAGATGGCAAAAATTCTAGTTTTATTTATAGTATACCATTGCAAAAGTTCTAGGGCATTTAAAATGAGTTTCAAAATGGCAAAAATTCTAAGGCATTTATAGTGGGTTTCAATATGGCAAAAATTCTTGTTTTATTTATGGTATACCATTGCAAAAATTCTAGGGCATCTAAAATGAGTTTCAAAATGGCAAAAATTCTAGGGCCTTTATTTAAGTCTAGTTTTATTTTCTTATATAAATTTACCATTGCAAGTTTTGTTCCGTAATAAAAAAAATGGCTAATTTCAATATTTTGGATTTGCTCTTAGGACATGGAAAATATTGGATCCTCCTCGCCCACTACACCATCAAATCCATCACAATCGCTGCAATAATCTAGTAATGGACAAAATCCCCGTCATAGAAGTGGCATATCTTGGAAGTATTGCTCTGAAGTACCCTCAAGTGGGGAAACTCGTACATTGAAGTGCCTATACTGCGATCAAGCAATTAGGGGAGGTGGCATCAATCGCATGAAGCAACATCTAACCGGCATTCCCGGTAATGTTAAATCATGCCTTAAAGTTCCTGCGGATGTGCGTTTCCGAATTAAAGGTACATTGATTGAAGTTGCAAATAATAAAAAGGAGAAAGCCGCATCTAAATTGAATTTCAAGGATAATGATGATGATATTGAAGAAATTCAAAATTTAAGTTGTAAAGAAGTTGGGGGTGGTAGTAATAAGAAGAAAAAGATTGTTGATCTTGGAGATTATATGAAAACTGGTGCTGGTATTGATTCTAGTCAACCTACCATTCAAGCAACATTGCAAAGTAGGGAAAGATGGCATGATACAGATATGTCCATTAATTTATGGTTTTATAATTGTTGTATCCGATTAATGCTGTGAATTCCCTATACTTTTAATTATTGATAAGTAGGATTGCAACAATCGGTCATGGATATACTGGCCCATCTTATTATACTTTGAGGATTCCGTTACTTAAAGAAGCTAAAAAGCAATATGAATTGGCTATTGATGTTCTCCGAGCTAAATGGGTTGATACCGGTGTCACAATTATGGTTGATGGTTGGAGTGATCAGAGTCATAGGGCCTTGATAAACTTTTTGGTTTATTGTCCACATGAGATATCATTTCTAAAATCTATTGATATTTCTTATATGGACTCTGATGCTAAGATTTTGTGTAATCTCTTTTCTGAAATTGTAGAGATGGTTCATCTGGGAGATACTCGATTTGGCACACAATTTATTGCTTTGAAGAGTTTTTATGATCATAAGGAGTATTTGGAAGCTTTGGTTGTAAGTGCAGGGTTTAAAAAGTTTTTGAAGACGGACAAGACTAAAGAGATTAAGCAAATTGTTTTAAATAGTAGTTTTTGGAATAATTGGTTGATCATTGTCAAGATTATGAGTCCACTTATAAGATTAAATAGGATGTGTGATTCTAATGAGAAGCCTTCATTAGGCTCTGTTTATGAGGCGATGTGGAGAGCAATAAATGGCATAAATGAGTTATTTAAAAGCAAAGAGCATTTATAAACCACCTATGTTGCTATTATTAATGATAGGTGGGATGCTATATTGTGCAAAGGTCTCCACACGGCTACATTTTTTTTGAACCTGCATTTGTGTATGACCCATAGAGTCCCTCCAAACAAGAGGGATTGCTGGATTTACTTGATGTTTGTGAGAAGCTTTTGCCGGGTATAAATGATGTATTAAATGAAATTTCTTTATTTCGAGAACAAAAAGGGAGCTGCGCAAGGGTATTAGCTAAAAATACTGTAAAAACTGTTCAACCTGATATATCTTTTATTTGTTTCTTACTTCATTGTTACTATTAAAGTATTTATTTAATATGACGCGATTTTAATTTTATTTATTTTTGCATTTAGTGTATAATTTCTTTTTAGATGAATGGTGGAGGAATTGGTGGGAATACACCAAATTTACAAAAGGTTGCTATTCAAGTATTAAGCCAACCTCATCTTCTAGACGTGAGCGTAATTGGAGTGTATTTGAACGCATCCATACTAAAAAGAGAAATAGGTTGGATCATCAAATGTTAAATGATCGATCTTGTCCATGTGCAATATAATTTGTGCTTGCAAAATCGGTAAGAAGTTTATTATTTTTCTATATCTTACGTGTTATGTTTCTATTTTGTTACTAATTATATTAATATTATGGTATTTTGTAGTGGTGGACAAAGAACAAGGCCATATGATCCAATTGATTATGAGTGCATTGACAAGGTGGATTTTTGGATCATTGATGAGGAGCCGAGTGGAGAGCTTGATGGTGATGAGTTGGAGGAAATGCTCGAGGAAGAGTTGTCCCAACGAAGAGGTTGTATAGTAATTTACTTATTTTACTAAAAAATTCATCATCTAATCGTTTAGTATTTTACTAAAAAATTTATTTATGATTAATTAGATGATGGAGCAGACGAGGTTAATTTATCAAAATTTGATGTTGCAACCTCAAGTGGTAATGATGGTCAATTACAATGCCTTTTAAGGCAACAAAAAAATCACCATGTTGATGAAGATGATGATTGAAGACTTTGGATATATCACTTGGATGATTTATGATGATTTATCTTGTTTTACTTTGTTTAATCTCATTTGGGTTTATTTGAACTTGGATGTAAGTTGTGGGTTTATTTGAAGACTTGTTAATTGTTATTTATTAGCTTTAGGATGAATGATGAGTTGGATTTTTATTAAACAGTAAGTTAAATTTCTTGCTTGGTTGTTGTTATTATTATTATTATTATTATTATTATTATTATTATTATTATTATTGAGTTTTCTCTAATTTTTTTAATGTATTTATGATTTTTTTTCATATCAAAAATTAATTTAATAATTATTACATATTTATGACGTCACACCGATTGAACCGATAACCAGTAAGACCGCCGGTTCGGTGTCCGGTCCGGTTTTCAGAACATTGACGTGCCATCATAACCGGACCGGATCCCCTACCCCATAATAGTACCCCATCTCCTGCCCCACACTTTGGATGTGCGACACGTGTAAGTCTTGAAGATTTACTTAATTAATTATATTTTTCAGTTATCTAATTTGGTAAGTAAATCTTCAAGACTTACACGTGTCGCACATCCAGAGTGTGGGGCAGGAGATGAGGCACTATTATGGGGTAGGGGATCTGGTCCGCATCATAACAACACTCCATGTTGTTCGACCAAAAAACACGAATATCAATATGCATAATTAATATTTAATTCCCTAATTATATTATACATCATAAATTAATAAATTTCTTAATTAATTTCCAAAATTATGATTATTAACCAATAAATTAATTTCTTTTGAAAATTGAAAAAAAATGAAAAAAACTTGAAACAAGAATCCAGAATCAATCTTTTTCGAATGGAAATCTTATCATTTAACTGTAGTGAAATTCCATTAATCAAACTTTAAAAGAAACTTAAAAAATGAATGTTAACTTCCTCAATCATTAGTGCACTTTGAGTTTCCTAAGGGCAGTGGCGTATACCATGATGAAATTCCTTTCGCTAGTCTTTTTTGTAGTAGTCTGCATTTCCCATACAAGTGCAGCCAATTGTCGTTTTTCTATTTATCATGTTATCGACGATCGTCCCTCAAAATATCCATCATTGAGATTGCGTTGCCAGTCAGGTGATGACGGTCTCGGATTTCATAATCTTACAATAAATGAGGATTTTAACTGGAATTTCTGTGACTGTATTCTTGGCAACACGTTATATTTCTGCCATTTGTGGTGGGAATCGAAGCAGATAAAATTCGATACTTTCAAATCAAAAGTTAATAAACATCGTGACCACTCCTATTAGTAGTAAAAAGTGATGCCTCACCAAATAACTTGGAGAAAAGATGTGATTGGTAGACTAAAAATTATTGCATGATATTTTTCATAAATATACATGCTTTGAAAAGTTAAATAGACATTGCAATCTTTTTACGATTCTTTATCTTCTTGCTTTTTCTTTTTTCTCTTATTCTCTATTTTAAACATCCCTCATTCATATGTTTTAACTTTAATCGTAATTGATTAATTATGAGTTCATACGATGCTATTTAGTTAAATTATAGAGTTAATTGCACTTTACCACCAGAATTATGCTTCTTTTCACACTTTGCAACTTCAAGTTTTAAGCATTGTTGATGGCCATCTAGAGTTTACGCATTTTTACCTGTTGCCACCTAATTGTATTTTTCAATCAAACATCTTATCCAAAGTAGCGACATCTGTTCCTATTTCGGCTAGCATTTTTGGCCAAAAAATGCAATTAAGTGGCAATCGGTACAAAATTAGAACTTCAGATGGTAATTGATAATACTTAAAACCTGAGGTTGCAAAGTGTGAAAACACACATAGTTTAGGTGGCAAGGTTTAATTAACTCTAAATTATTACTCTTATAAATCTAATATGATCTAGTCACTTATTTAATCGGCGTGAATTTATACCTTTGTAATTTCATTTCTTGAATTTGCAGGTGAAAGTTAATAACTAAATTAGAAATTTTCAAATTATCCCAAAAAACTGCAAAATAACATTAACCTCTAATGGCTAGAATGTGACGAGAAATTTTATGTTGTGGCTTTCAATTTTCGTCATTGATCAGTATGTCAAACCTAAGTTTAGTACTCCACATCTAATTGATCGTTCATTCGTGGAAAAGAAAATAACAAATACGTAAATAATTAAATAAATATTTAGTTGATTTTGTTGTGACTTGTCATGCTCATCACTGGTTCACGGATCCACTAATTATTTTTTGAACAAAAAACTTAAGTGAAACACTAGTGATTGAGGATGTTAGCATTCATCTTTGAAGGTTCGCTTACAGTCTTGAATTATGAAATTTCACTATTATTAAATAAAATTGCATTTTACTTAAAAGATTGGAATTCAAAGAGATTGATTACTGAATTCTAGTTTTAGGTACTTTCAGTTCTTTTTAATTGTTAAATGAAATACATTGGTCAAGAACAATAATTTTAAATAGTAATTAAGAAATTAATTAATTTATGGCATATAATCTAATTAGGAAATAAAAAGTTAATTATGTATATAGCAAAATTGACCGTGTTAATTAATAAATGCAGAATTTCATATGAAAAAATGCAAGAGCTCCACATGAAAATTCTTATGAATCCAAATACAATATTAATTATAAATATATAGCACAAGATCTTAGAAAGTTAAAGGAATATTAATCTTGTCCCGGCCTTGTTTGCTATTCACGAAGCCACACATATTTCTAATTAGTGTAATAGTGTTGAAATTAATCGAATCAAGGGTTTAAATGCTATTGTTTGACTAGATTTATTCGTTAAATAGGAATTAATAATGACATTTGCCTTTTTAATCTATTATTGAGAAAATATGGTTGTAGGAGTTTTTTGATGGTTATAACTTGTCTATCGCATGAAATAAGAAGTTATCCTTGAATCGATGATCAATTCCAATAACATTGAATGAAGAATTGCCCTTGGCTGAGTTTTCCTCTTATTGATTTATTTCTATTTAATTTTTTGCTTTTAATTTATTTTTCCATTAAAACCCTCAATCTTTATTTTTCTTTGCTAATCATCTGGTTGTCTTTGAATTTATCAAGAGTTATTCTCTGTGGAATTGACCATTCGCACCCCATTTACAAATAATTTTGTGTATGGAAGAGCGGGAATATTTGTTAGCGAATTCGACACCCATCATCAGTGTATTGAATTAGAAAAGTTACTATTTGAGCAAAGTAATGGTAAGTTAAGTGAACAATGCATGTCTAATATGGCTAAATTGAGGTGTTTATAGGTGAGCGCTGGTATGTGCCTCAAGGATTAGAGCTGACATGTAGGATCCATTGGGGTTAAGATGTGGGTGGTCCCCTTTTCGTGTTAGGAAATCATAAGGAGGCGAATCTCCCGGATACTGGGAGGGTTAGAGTATCTTCAATTCCTACACGAAGATAATCCTGAGTAGGCCATAGTCCGCCGATGAGGCCTAGCTCAACTGGCAAAGCTGAGGCCCCAAGATTCTAAAGGTCTTGGATTCGATTTCCATCGATGAATGTGTGGACTTTGTTTCTACCTTTATGGTAGTTTATTATCCTACTTTAATAGTAGTTTATTGTAATAGTTTATCTATAGTTTGTGAATGATATGGTTTGAAATATGATGTAATAGTTTGATTTGTACTCGAAGAGTCATTGATGTAATCCGATGATATGTATTCAAAAAAAAAAAAAAAAAGAGTAGGCCATAGTCCAGACGATCGATCAATGATTTGGTCCCAGTTGAGGAGACATAGATCAAGGAGATGCTTCATCGAGGAGGGACATGGCATTGAGTAGACTACCACGATCCTGAGTGAGGTGGAGCTCTATCCACGTGTCATCATTACAATGCTCCACAGTGGTCGCCCAAAAGATACAAATATCAATGTGCATAATTAATATTTAATTTCCTAAATCAGATTATACATCATAAATTTAAGAATTTCATAATTAATTTCAAAAATTATGGTTATTAACCAATGAATTTCACTCAAAAATTAATTGAAAAATGAAAAATACCTGAAAATAGAATTCAGAATCAATCTGGGTTGAGTGGAAATCTTGTCATTTAATTGTAGTGGAATTCCATTATTCAAGCTATTAAAGGACCTTAAAAAATGAATGTTAACAACCTCCATCATCAGTAGATTCAGTACACTTAAGTTTCTTAAGGTCTGTGGCATATTCCATGATGAAAATTCCTTTTGCTAATCCTTTTTGTAGTAGTCAGCATTTCCCATACAAATGCATGCAAATTATGTCCTTTTTTTTTCGTTATCGAGAAGTTCATGTTATCAATAATCTGAGGTAGAAATCAAACCAGATAGAATTCTATGCTTTCAACTGAAAATTTTAATAAACTTAGTGACCACGCCTATTTGGTAGCAAAAAGAGATGAAGCACTAATTCAAAAGATTTCAATTTATCCTAGAAAACTGCAAAACAACATGAAACTCTAACGGCTAAAGGCGACAAGAGAAAATTTGTGGTCTGGTCTTCAATTTCTTCATTGATCAATATATCAACCCGAAGTTTATTAGTTTACCACCCCACATTTGATTGATCAATCATTCTTGAAAAAAAAATTAAAATAAAATAGATGAATCGATCAATAAATAAATATTCAGTTGATTTTGTGTTTTTTTTTTGGATGGTTGTTCAGTTGATTTTGTTGACTTGTGATACTCATCACTGGCTCACAGACCCATTGCTTGTTTTTTCGACGGGAAACTTAAATGTTCTAATGATTGAGGATGTTTACATTCATATTTCAAGATCCTTTTATAGTTTGAATAATGCAATTTCTCTATAATTTAAGAAACCGCATTATACTGATAAGATTTCAATTCAAAACAAACTGATTATTGAAATCTAGTTTCAGATACATTCCATTCTTTTTAATTGTTGAACGAAAATATTGGTCAATAACCATAATTTTGAAAAATAATTAAAAAAATTAATTAATTTATGATGTATAATCTAATTAGAGGGGATAAAAAATTAGTTATGCATATAGCAAAATTAGCTACAATAATTAGAAAAGCAAAATCTCATTCCAGAAATGCAAGTGCTCCACATGAAATTAAATTTCTTATGAATCCTAAAAAAATATTAGCTATAAATATGAAGCATATAATCTTAGGAAGTTAAAGGAATCTTTGGCTTGTCCAAGAGTGGTTTGATATTCACGAATGCGCACAATTTATCGATGGAAAATGTTATTGACACTTCTAAAATTGATATAGGAGCTCCTACTATATTTTAATTTCAATTGTTGACCAAAATGACCCCCATTTTATTTATCAAACGTATTTGATTAGCTTAATTGAACAAATATGCCCCCTAATCACTATTCACAATTTAGTTAACTGTGTGTGTATATATACATATATATATATATATATATATATATAAGATTTAGGTTATGTAAAAATAAGTTAGGCCTTTGGTTGATTTGATTGGAAAAACAAGTTAGAATTTTTTTAATAACAGAAATTTAGATTATTTTTTTTTATATATATTTTCAACTCCTATAGTGCAATATCAGAAATATAAATATTATTATTTTTTTGAATTTGTGTTGGATGGATGATTATAAGATTATGACTAAAAATATAAATTTTGGAATGAATATTACATAGGTAGATTAATATTGTAAAAATAAATGGACATTTTAATCAATTTCTTAATAAAAGAAAAAAAAAATGAAACCCCAATAATAATCCTCTTTTTCGATTAGGGTAATAATGTTGAAATCAATCGAATCAAAATATGATTGAATTGACTGGTGACCTCCACAAAAGAGTAAATGATTAATGATCATATATAAACTATAAAGAACCAAAAAAATGCTGATATTCAATGGAATTAAAAACATAATTATGATTCAATTACGATTGATCTACAATATGAATATTTATATACACCTACTACTATTATTTAAGTAAAACCACAAAATTACTATTAAAGTATAATAAAAGCACGCACATATATTCGTTAATTGAACTATGTTTCATTGGCATTTATGGAAATAAACTAATTTCTATGTATTTTAATTTTGCAACAAATCTAAAGATTCTCAGACATCTAGGGTTATAGATATACAATTTTAGGTGAAGATAGAATCAAATTCTATCCCAGTTAGGAGAAAACAGATATGGTCATCAGAATATATAGTGCGACATATCCAATTTTTCGTGTCAATATTCTTCTAGAGGGATTCTTATTTAGATCTCATGGATCTCCATCAAAGCGTACCCTGCACTGGGCTTAGGATTTAAAAAATCCACCTTGTAAATCAATAGAAAGAGCCCAAAAATAATTTAAATTAATAAATGACGAAAATTCAGTTAACTGCTTCAATCAATTAATAGCCTTACTTCTCCCATTACTTCTACGGTAAAGTGAAGACTTCTTAACTAAAGTGGTCAAAAATTTAAGTCCCATGTGTATGAGTGTTTGCATATCGCATTCTTTCTTTCTTATTACATGGGTTTGAAGGGATGAAGTTTTTCTTTATTTCTCCTTCCTTCCAGAACAGTACATTTGCCTCTTCTCATTTTGTCCCATCATAGGGGGAGACTAATGTTGTATTGTGATATTTACAGGTTGCAGTTAGGGTTATAAAATGAATCAAGCTATTCGATACCCAATTTGAGGTCAATTATAAAGAGTTTGTTTGAGCTCGGCTCGTAAAGTTTAGCAAATTAGGCTTGAACATATTTTTTCATTCAATAAAATTTAAAGCTTGAGTCAAACTTGACTCGATAAATTAAAATATGATAATTTACGCGTAAAAATATCAAATTGCTCAAACCAAGTTTGAGTTTGGCTCGATTAAAGCTCATTTAAGCTTGACTCGTTTAATAATTATACCAAGCTCAAACAAGATTTCAAGCTTGGTAGGAATTCAAATCAAGCTTGAACATTACTGTGTTCGCCTCGATTAGATTCGTTTACACCCCTAGCTATAGCATTCAATATTCTAGTGGGCAGGATTTTCACATTCATAATTTATGTACAGTTTTTTTATTGTAATTTAATTTTTGTTTTGATGTTTGACCAGAAATTAATTTTGTCCTTTACATATAGGTCCTATCAAAATTGGTCCCTGACATTGCTTTAAGTTATTCAATATTGTCATCATTCCGTCAATATTCTTGTTAAACCCCTAAGGTTAAATGCAACCCCCCCCCCCACCCCCCTAGAAAAAAGAGAAAAAAAAAAAGAAAATAGCCAAAAAGCACCCTTGAAATACAAAACATGGATATTGTTTTATAAAATAGACATTCCACTACTTCCAATATTTCATTTATTTATTTTTAATATATGTATACTGATGCGTACCAAATTTTGGATGACCAAAAAATTTATAGAAGGGAACAGTTGAGCGTAGGAGAATCCTTAGAATCAACCTAACCTGCAAAAAAGCATTATGACTCTATTGAATTAAGCAAGTATGTGCGCTAGAAAGAAATAAAGTAAACGTAAATTTCAATATAACGTAAATAAGGTAGGAAAGACAATAGGTAGAATCCTACATGTGAGTGAGCGATTTGTGCTCATAGTGTGCCCAATTTGTAAGCTTAAGTGAGTGCAACGAATACGGGTTGAAGAATGTAAAAGGAGTTCCAGTTAGAACTTAAATGAGAATGTTTTTAACGTGTTTGCCAAATGATGTACGGCAGCCCTTTTATAGGGGTGGCATGAAACCATTTGCCCGATGACTCCTCAAGGTTGCTTCCTCCGGGTTAGGGGAAGTGCAGATTCTTAGGTAATCGGTTGAAGAGTGGTTCCACAAATCTATAAGTTAGTTAGGATTTTTAGATAACCATAAGCCTATTTTGTAAGCTTTGTTTGTTAGAAGGATAAGGACTTGAGCCTTTATCCATAGGGATTTGTGAGGGATGAGATATTGACCTGGTTGACCCTTTTGTAGGAGGAAGGTTGGGTTGGGCTTCTTTCAGACTGGACCTCCTTAGATTGGGCTATCTCGCATGGGAATCTTGGGTCGATTAAGAGCTAAGAGCCCACCTTTTAGGCATTTCACATTGGGCTTCTCCTTTTGAGCCGATCTGTATTTCCCAAGTCTACTGGACTGATTTTTATGGGGCATCATATACAATTATACACACACATATAAATATGCATAAATACACACACATACATATATATATATATACACAAACACACATAGATATATATATATATACACATATATATACACAAATACACACACACAAAGACACATACAAATATATATACACACAAATACGCACACTCATATACATATACATATATGGATCTCAAAAAACATTAGGATGGGTGCAGAGGAAATTGGGAGTGGGAAGGAGGGTCTGTTGGCATGTAGTGCTTTTGTAGGGTGTGTTCGATTATAGTATTAGTTCAAGGTGAGAGTTGGACTCTCTGTCTTTAAGAAGAAATTGTCCCGCAGTAGTGCTTACAATTTTATGACAATCGTCTCTCAAGATACAACGACCAACTTCTCGAAATAGGAGCACTTCAAAATTCAAGAAACGATGAACTTAAATGGTGTTTTGAACTCACTTGAATGTTTTAGAGAACTTTTGGAAAAGTTAGGAGTGAAATGCAGAAGATAGAAAATGAATTCAGATTTGGATGATTGAAATAACAAATGCAGGGGGGTATTTATAATTCTTGAAGAGTTGTAGTTGAAAGTTCGAAAGGCTGCAACTCTTGTGTTATTTTTCCAAAGTGGGACAACCATATTTCACAACACAATACTTTATTTTAGCTTTCCATCAATTTCTCTTGTGCATTTAATTTCTCATTCACCCGAAATTAGTTTTGAACAATTAAATATATTGTTTGTATCTACTTGCGATGTAGATTATGAATATTCAACTTTTTTTTCCAAAGCAACAAAGGAGCTTCATCAAGTCATTAGCCAAAGTTGGTCACTTACCAACTTGTAAACTAATTTTCTAACAATCCCCCACATGAATGGAAATTAATGCATATGCGACTCATGCAGACACTATAGTGAGCTCAAGCGGAAAGTTGCAGCATCAAGATAGCTAGCTTGTGGCTTTGAACCTTTCTTAGAGAGATACTATCGGGTTTACTTAGTTAGTCAGTGAACGTGATATCTTGAACTGTCCAGTTGTTCGTGTAAACTAAGACAACAACATTCTCACATCAACTTTCCTAACACCTTCCGATTCTTATGGTTGTACCCATTTTGGCCGTGGGCCATATCTTTGATTCATAACTGTTTACTATTTGAAGCGGCCACACTTCACACTTATATAGGTGATCTCCTATTTAAGAGTATCGTGTTATACTCCAACTACGAAACGTATAAGAATCATTAAAAGCTTCAACTTAACCTCTTACCTATTTGTAGGGCGCACTTACATGTCACATGAATGGGTAATCAGCACTCAATTGAACCTTTGTAACTTAGTTGCCTCATTAAACCAAGATCTTGGGATCTCCAGTCAGTAAGGTTAGGTTACCGCCACTTGGATTCTTAATTAATTAGTGGTTTTTAATCCCATTCCCCTCGGTAGACAGTATGCTTGATCTCTAGGAAGGCCTTTCATTAACGGATCCGCTAGATTCTCCTTTGATCTCACATAATCAAGGGAAATAATTCTACTATAGATCAACTGGCTAATGGTACTATGTCTTCGACGAATGTGTCAAGACTTACCATTATATATGCCACTTTGTGTCCTTCCTATAGTAGCTTGGCTATCACAGTGTATAGCTATAGTAGGCACTAGTTTTGGCCAACGTGGAACATCCTCTAAAAAATTTCTCAACCATTCAGCTTATTGTCCAGCTTTATCTAAAGCTACAAACTTCAATTTCATTGTGGATCGAGATATACAAGTCTGTTTTGAGGATTTCCAAGATACTGCTGCTCTACCTATCGTAAATATATATCCACTGGTGGACTTAGTATCTTTTATATCAAATATTCAATTTGCATCGCTGTATCCTTATAATATAGCTAGATATCTTGTATTATGCAGTCCATAATTCATCGTGTGTCTCAAATATCGAAGCACTCTTGTTAGTGCTTTCTAATGTTCTTTACTTAGATTACTTGTAAACCTACTCAGTTTATTCACTGAGTATGCTACATCCAGATGAGTGTAGTTAGTTATATACATTAAACTGTCTATTATCCGAGCATATTCTAGCTGTGCCACGGGTTCACCGTGATTTTTGGCTAGATGTACACTTAAGTCCACAGGTGTTTTAACCGATAGACTACTGTACACATTAAACTTCTTTAGCACTTTCTCAACACAATGAGCTTGTGATAGTGCTAGTCCATCAGACGTCTTAAGGATTTTAATTCCTAATATAACATCTGCAATACCCATATCCTTTATGTCAAAATGCTTAGTCAACATTTTCTTAGTATTCACGACAATATCGTGATTACTACCCATAATCAACATGTCGTCTACATAGAGACAAACTATTACATAAGCATTCGGTGTGCTTTTAATATATATACACTTATCACACTCGTTAATTCTAAAGCCATTTGACAACATTGTTAGGTCAAATTTTACGTGCCATTGTTTTGGAGCTTGTTTAAGTCCATACAATGACTTGACAAGCTTGCACACTTTATTTTCTTATCCCAGAGCAATAAAGCCTTTTGGCTACTCCATATAGATCTCTTTTTCTAACTCACTATTTAAAACTGCAATTTTCATGTCCATTTAATGTATCTCAAGGCTATACAAAGATGCAATAACAATGAGATCTCTTATGGACATTACTCTTGTCACTGGCGAGTATGTGTCAAAGAAATCAAGGCTTTCTTTTTGTTTAAACCCTTTGGCAACTAATCTGGCATTGTACTTATCAATAGTTCTATCTGCTTTATATTTTCTCTTGAGAATCCATTTACATCCCAGCGAGTTAGTACCAGTTGGAAGGTCAACTAATTCCCAACTATGATTTTGCATGATGGAGTCTATTTAACTGTTTATAGCTTCTTACCACGACGAAGCATCCAGATCGGATAATGCTTCTTTAATGGTTCTAGGCTTATCAACTAACATATACATTAAGAAGTATGGATCGAAGCTCTTCACTTTTCTAGCTCATTTATTGCACCTTGGTTCATCATCTTCTTGTTGTTCTCCAATTGTGCATCATAAGTTCTTTTATTTGAACTTTCTTCCATAAAACCTTCATCTTTTCTTTCTTTATACAAAAAGATGTCTTTAAAGAACACAACATTCCTTGACTCAATAATTGTATTTTCAGTTATATCAGGATTTACTGATTTGTGTACTAGAATACGATATGTGCTACTGTTATACGCATATCCTTATAAATACATAATCAACTGTTTTCGGCCCTATTTTTCACTTGTTTAGATTTAGGTACTTCTACCTTAGCCAAACACCCCCACACTTTAAGGTATTTATAAGAAGGCTCATGTTTTTTCGATAAATCATATAGGGATTCTTTCTTACTTTTGTGTAGTATTTTGTTAAGAATGCGGTTAGCTGAAAGAATGGCTTCCCCCCCCCCCCCCCACAAATTCTGGGGCAGTCCTAAACTTATTAACATAGTGTTCATCATCTCTTTAAGAGTACGATTCTTGCATTCAGCAACGCCGTTAGATTATGGTGGATATGGAGCTGTAGTTTGATAAATAATGCATTGTTTAGAGCAAAACTCATCAAATGAAGCTCCGTATTCTCCACCTCTATAACTTTAGATTATCTTAATTCATTTGCTAAGTTGATTTTCAACCTCATTCTAATAATTTTTAAATGTCTCTAGGGTTTCATTTTTGCTTCTTAGCAAAAATACATAACAGAACCTTGTGCAATCATCAATAAAAGTAATAAAATACTTCTTTCCACCTCCAGTTTGCACAAACTTTAAATCACAGATATCACTGTATATCAATTCTAGAGGTTCGGTACTTATATCAACTCAATGAAAAGGTGTTTTGGCTAATTTAGCCTCTACACAAATTTCACACCTTTTATTTGAATCAACATTAAATGAAGACAATAATTCTAGACTTACCAATCTTCTCAAAGTGTCCTTGTATGATATACCATAAATTTGAACACTTAGACAAGCAAGTAGAAGCAGTTATTTTATTATCATCAAAGTTGCGTATTATAGTCATTACATTCATTTTGAATGGCCCATTAGCTAGGTACTTTTTCTTATAAACAGGCCATTCTTAGTTAGTAGACTTTGTCTAACTCAAAAGCTAACCTAAACCTTGCTTTTACAAGTAATGAAACAGAAACTAGATTCTTTCTAATATCTGGAGCGCACAGTACATCGACCAGAGCCATTTTGCCCAAGCTGATGACTGTGGAAGTAGCTAAGTTGCCCATAAATAGCTTGTATCCACTGATCACAATATAGGTAGAAAACAGCTCTTTATCTGAACAAATGTGGTGCGTAGCTCAAGTGTTGACCCACCCTCGATCAAGTATGCCTCGAAGACCTCTGCTGAGAGGTTCAACTCAGACATGTCGGTCGGCACACTTTTATCTTTAGTTATGTTGGCCTAGTCCTTTTTCCCTTTATCTTTCTTCGGGGCCTTACAATCTTTAGCCATTTGTAGTGCTCTTGTAGGGAGTGATTTGACTATGGTATTAGGTCAAGGCGAGAGCTGAACTCTCTGTCTTAAAGATGAAGTTGCCCTGCACTGGTGCTCACAGTTTTATGGGTATCGTCTTCCAAGATACAACAACCAACTTCTCAAAATAGGAGCATTTCAAATTTCGAGAAACGAGGAACTCAAATGGTGTTTTGAATTCACTTGAATGTTTTAGAGAACTTTTGGAAATGTTGAGAGTGAAATGCAGAAGATAGAAAATGAATTCGAAATTTGATGATTGAAATGACAAATGCAAGGGGGTATTTATAATACTTGAAGAGTTGTAGCTAAAAGTTCAAAAGGTTGCAACTCTTAGGGCTAGCACTAGTTCGGTTTGACCGAACCTATTTGGGCGTGGTTCGAACCCCCATCTCGACACACCAGTTCGTGATTTCAACTCGAATCGTATCAAAAAAGAATAGTATTTTATTGAGCCCAAACTTGAACCCAAGCCCAAGCCGAGCGGCAGTGGCGACGCTCGTTCATGTGGGTTCGGTTCGAGCCTACTAACCTATAAGTCCTCTCCAAACTAGAATTCACACGAGCTCTAAATTTTCATTTTCTCTTTTCAACTAAATAAGCATAACTCTTTCATTATACTTTTTATCTTTTAATTTTTATACTCTTATTTATTATGTTACACAAGACTTCCAATTATTCTATTAACGTTGAACAGTTCCACCTACCCACCCCCCCCTATTGCTTTGATGTTAGATGTTAAGCAAAAATTCAAGTTAAATGTTATATAGTATTTAGGGCGAATTACATCTACCTCCCCTGAGGTTTGGCGAAATTACAATTCAACCCACGTTTTTTTGTAAATTACAATAAACCCCTTGAGGTATATTCCGTCTAACAATTTACCCCAGCCGTTTAGGACCGTTAGGGTTCCGTTGGTTTTTGTATGTAAAGTTCCGATAGTACCCTTGAGGGATTTTTTGTAATATATATAAAATATTTAGGGTTGTATGTTATATAGTACATCTTTGTGGGGCTAAGAGTAATATTATTAAAAAAAAATTCTGCCTTTTTAAGAGTTGAAAATGACGGATAGGTGGGAGAAGAGAGAGATCGAGATACATACAGATGCAATTTATATACACATGAAAATTGAGAAATCCTACACTTTTAATTCATTATAACTCACTCATTTCTTCTCCAAATCGCCCAAGTTATATGTCAAAATCGATCACTGCGACGAGAGGAACATGTTGGCAGTGGTAGTTTCGGGTTTTGTCGGACGGTGGAGGAACAGTGGCGGCGGCAGCTGCAGCAGCAATGAGGTGGCGGCGGGTTTCCGTTTTCCTACAAGTTTTTCGGTGAATTTGAAGCGGGTCTTAAACTTTTCGACATGGAAAATACATTGGTGAGGTCAATTTTGGCCTAGAGGTGGAGGAATTGAGGCGAAGAGTGAATTTATATATTTTTCATCCATCACTTGTAATTATTACATACCGCAGAGGTTTATTGTAATATACACAAAAATGTGGGTTAAATTGTAATTTTTTCAAATTTCAGGGGAGGTAGATGTAATGCACCCTATGTAATATTAGCAAAAAATAAAGGGCAAAATGGACTTTATACATTTTCCATCCATTACTTGTAATTATTACATACCTCAAGGGGTTTATTATAATTTACAAAAAAACGTGGGTTGAATTGTAATTTCGCCAAACCTCAGGGGAGGTAGATGTAATTCGCCCTAGTATTTATGCCACCAACCGTTAATAACTATCGCAATCTCTTGTGTATAATATGTCTATTATCTATGTCAATTGTGTGTCTTATTACATAGATTAAGGACCTGTTTGAATAAATTAAAAAAAAAATCTCTGAAGTCATATTTTTTACAGTAAAGCTTTTCTTTAAGGCTAAGTACTTTTGTGTTTAGATGCATTAGTTAAAAGTGCTTTAAAATATCATTTTATTTGACACTATTTTGAATAATTTTTAAATAAAGTCACTTTTTGACTTTTTTTTTAACTTCTATATTTTTTCTTTTTTCAGAAAGCTCATCCAAATATTTTCTTTTTTCACTGAAGCGTTTTTTTTTTTCTTCTTTTTTCGTAAAACTCCAATCCAAATAGGCTCTAAAAAATAGGGTTAATTGCACTTTACCAAGAGCCCCCAAACTAAACAAAAGGATACTCCACCCCAACTGCATTTTGAAATGAAACATTTTACCTACTCGCATGATGCTATGTTGTTCGTTTGTGAGATTTGAGACTGACTTTCTTATTTTGACAATATCATTTTTTACTTTAGTTAAATTTTAAAAGTTTTTGCAAATTTTTCCTCAAGTTAACTATTGTGTCATCTCAAATTCTCCTTCAAAATTTTAATTAGTGTCAAGAAAATTACAAAAATTCTTGATATTTAACTTATATTTTTACTAACTAAGGGCCGAAATGATGCAGGATTCTCTAAAACCAGAGAGAAGGTCTGAAATCATGCAAACTTGTAGCACAACTTCAAGAAAGGGAATAACATGCTGTATTGCAAGAAGTGCATCGGGGTGGAGTGCCTTTTATTTAATTTACAGGGGCTTCTACACATGATGTATTTCATATAGATGGTAAAATAAAACTTATCCTTAAAACACACTATAAGAAAAAGTACTATTAATGACAAAATATGAAAGTGACAATATAAATATTGTCACCAATAATTGTGTTAAGTAATAATACCTGCTAGTTTGTTGCTAGTTACATTTATTTAGTCACAATAATTTTATTTATGTCATTATATCACTCGATAGTGACAATAATTATCATTTTAGTTATCACCATTGACAATTGATAGCGCAACTAGAGTGACAATTTGGTGACAAAAAAACTTGTCCCTATGATTTTGAGAGAAGATTTTATTATCACTAAGTTATTACTATAGTTGTATCATTAATTATTAATGCTGTCAACTCAAACATTATGTTGTCGCCACGAATTAGTTTTTGTGACAAACTAATTTTTTTGGCCACTAAATATATTTAGTTAGTGATAACTTATGTATTATCATTTGTTATATCATCACCAATTTGGTCCTTTTTTTTTTTTTTGCAATGACATAAATTTCTACTTGATACTCACCCCAAAATTCTTTTATAATAGGTACCATATTAGCTACTGAAGTTATAGTCTAATGGTGGGCAATTCGAACTTGATAGCATTGAGATTTTGGTTTTGAACATCTTTTCTTCTTTCTTTTCCTTTTGAATGAATGTATATGTATAGTGTTTCGATTGATGTTTATAAGATGTTTCATTTGGATGGGATTGTATAAAAAAAAAATCTACCATATTAGAAAGAAGCATCCCACAAAATCCTCTAGTCCTTATCCTCTAACAACAAGAGAAATCTTCTCTTAATAAATGA
>CM047877.1:3364271-3453116 GCA_026212405.1 Petrea volubilis | reverse complement strand
ATCATCAAATATATCACTACAAGAATGCACTTCCTTCAATCACAAACCAATCCATTATAAATTTAGTGTCCGTGATGAATTTTGCCCCTATCAAACCCCTTAGTAAATGCCTTATTGTTTTTCTAATTCTTTTTACATTGAATTCTATGATATTCCTAAAATTTGTGACGGAATCTCTCAATCTTTCTTGTTGTTTATATATACTAATATATATATATATATGTGTATATATACACACACGTGTATGTATGTGTATGTTTTAACATATATATATATATATATATATGTATGTATGCGTGTATGTGTGTGTTTTAACATATTTACAGCCTGAACCAGACTGTAAATTAGCTGTTAATTTGAATTGTTGAGCTTTGAGGACGGAATCTAGTGAGTTCTTGGGTGTAAAGAAGGTGGCATGCACCCTCCCATTCAAAGGTTTCCACTTAAAAAAATTGGCAGCAACCTTTTTTGTGAAAAAATATTTATAAGAACCTCAGTGTATGTGTGTGTGTGTGTGTGTGTCAATGTGGGAGACAAGTTAGTACATAATCTTTGTGGTAAGTGCAATCTTAGCTGTATATTCTAATTATGCGTTTGTTTTTTAGTTATAAGAAATTGTGGTCTATGTCGTTTAATGGCTCTTTCCTACAAGGTTACTGGCGGTGGCAAGTGGCAACTTGTATGGGATCCGAGGATAGATAATTAATTGGTTTACTACATAAATACAACTTACAAGAATGGGGAACCAATGAGGAAGCTAGGACCGTGAAGTAAGGAAGTGTACTTAACAGCTACATGTTATATCAATAATACAAAAAATTAAATCAAATACATAAATAAATAAATAAATAAAAGGTTCACGGAAGGACAACTGCATAATGTATTCAAGGGCAATTAAATTAGGTATTCAAATTTAATCATATGTGTATATATATATATTTTGTCTCTCTTATCTTTTAATGTGATGGGGTTGATCTTGATTGACGTATCTGGTTCCAGTTGGAATGTTGACTCGACTGAATGTTAGTAGGCTCATTGACCTATTAGAATGGAACACACGCGAGTATAGTTGGAAGTATTTTCGGTAAAAACCCTTCGATACTTAAGTTAGAAGAGTGTATAAAGGATATGAGTGAATACTCGAGAGTTTCAGTATGAGAGTGAATAGTTATTTTCATAGAGAATTTACTTAAGGTATTTATAGGTGAAGGTTGATCCCATTCAACAGAAAGAATAAAGTTGAGGTGGAGGGTTTTAGAAGCACCTAGGGCATAATAGTCCCTCGTACTAAGCAGTCAGCGTGGCTCTGCAATGGAGGCTAAGTGTATAGGTGCTTTCTTTATAGAGAACTATTGTGTGTATCAAAATGAACAGTGTCAGGGGTATGGATTGTACCATTTGCTCGACTAGATCTCCTTGACACTATAGGATTGGACAATGTCTAAAGTTCATCCTTGGGGTATGGGATCTCCTCGAGGTAGGACTCCTCAAATTTAGGTGCTTATCGAAAATGTGGTTGTTCATGTAATCGGTTACAATACACGTGATTTTTGTAATATACGTAGTTGTTTCTAATTGATCCACGCAGGTAACTTCGAAGTATCTCACATATATCACAATGAAATAATCATTTTTTAAATATCAAGTCGTTTGGGTCCCTATTCAAGATCACAATAATTCGCGTTACAAGTTGATTAGCTTGGGTCAATCCAGATCATTAAGTAAAAAAAGTGTATTTTGATATGAGTTAGCTAATTGTGAAAAAAATATCTTAAATATCATCCGTTATGATTAAGACCAAGACCAAGCCCAATGGAGTGACTTCCAGTCAACAGACCATTGCTTGTGCGCGTTAACTATGAAGGTTTTCGCGTACAAAAATTAAGAGGGAGGGGGGGGGGGGGGAGTCAACCATCCAACTCTCAAATTTCAAGTTTCGACCGCGATAAAAGTCTGCAATTACGAAGGTTTTATATTTTTTTCAAAACATCAAATTTTCAATAATTCAAACCAAATTAATTTCAAAGTAGTTCATGATTTTCTTTCATAATTTCAAAAGATATGTTAACACGTTGAAATATAATTTTTAGTAAGAAGAATTTGTTTTAAAAAAAAATCTTAATTTTGTAAGATAACAACCACGTTTTAAAAATTCAAATATTTGTTTATTCCATTTTTTCTCGTCTTACAACTTTCTCGCAATGTACAATTTGTGCAAGTAAAATTATACTTTTCTATCATCTGGTTTTTCTCATCAAGAATCTTTAACCCCAAAAAAAAAAAAAACCATTATCAAAAATTGAATGAATTATTTGTAATCATTTTTGTACCTTCATTTATTTGCACTTATTTATTTTCATATGTCTTATTAATTCGTGTTCATGATAATTAGAAAATATCAATAAGTGGGTCTGCACCTTTAAAACATCCTCACAACATTATATAGCTCCACAAATTAATATTTGTGAGTTTTCTTTTGGCAATTGGCATATTGCACCCTAAAATTGAAATTTTGATATTTTGCACCATTGAAAATATATTAGCTTGTCACTTTGCACTTTCTACCCATGTCCATCGAAAATTTCCACCGGAAATATTATTCCGGCCAAAATTAAAAGCGTCAATTTGATATTTTATATAAAATTAAATAAAAAAAATAACCAATTGAACGCCGACTTCTTCCTAAAAATTAGGATATAGTACAGAAAAAATGGAGGAAAAAAATAAAAGGCAAAGGAACTCCTCTTGACGGTTTGAGCATTTTTCAATATCTTTAACTTTTCATCTAATTTCTAGCAATAAATTGAAAATTCTTGACTATTGAAGTTGAGTAATAAACAATTATGAAAATATTAAAAGAAGAGGATAACAACGAATGAACACTTCACATTTAAGATAGACTAGTGGTGACAAAATGGGTTAAGAACTGCAGGTCCAACCCAATCCCTATGGTTTTGGATTAGGTTGGGTTTAACATATTCTAAAGTGAGTTGGGTTGGGTCTCATTTGATTGATATTGATAATTGATGGTAAATGAGTTGATTACAGGTTGATCATGGGTTGTAAATGGATTATCCCATAAACAAAAAAATATATATAA
Source organism: Petrea volubilis (assembly GCA_026212405.1). NCBI lineage: Eukaryota > Viridiplantae > Streptophyta > Magnoliopsida > Lamiales > Verbenaceae > Petrea > Petrea volubilis. The sequence goes on along the minus strand of CM047877.1, from coordinate 3,450,016 downwards.
TTTTTATTTAATTTTAATTTATTTTAGTATTTTAAACCTTTTAAAGAGTATAAGAACTAATAATTTAGATTTTTTTTTTATTTTGATTAAACATACAATAATCATATATTGAACCGCTTAAGAAAAACATATCAAACATATTTATAACCCACCTCCAATCCATCTTCAACCCACTTTTTGAAACCCAACTTCAATCTAACCCATTTTCAACCCAATCCACTATGACCCAACCCAACCCGCCCAATTGCCACCTCTAGGATAGACCATAAAATATTTCTTTTTGGCTACTTTTAGTTGGGTTTTTTTTTTTTTTTGAACTATGTACTATTACACACAAGTTCGTATCTTTGCCACTCGATGAAAACCTTGTTTCTCAAGGCTATTTGGTGTTTTTAAAGTGATAGCAAACATGACTTGCCAAATTGAATTAATCTTTTTGCTAGTGAGGGTACTAGATTTAGAATGAATTATTGATAATATCTAGATCAAAATTTGAATTTATAAAATTATTTTTGATTTTCAGATTACCTTCTGAATTTTAGAGATTTTTTATTTTTAGTCAAAATATTATTTCCAGTGGAAATTTTTAATGGAAATGGATGGAGGGTATGCAAAGGGCCAATTTAATATATTTAAAGGATGCAATATGTCAAAATTTAAATTTTAAGATATATAATATCAATCAAATATGTTTAGAGGGTATAATGTGACAATTTTCCATTGCCTTTTATTAAAAGGTAATGGAATAAAGTCGCTCGTAATTTGACCAGTAACGCATTATCTTCTATTGAAAGAGATACTAACATTCCCGATTTCACTTCTTATTTTTTAATTTCGGATGCTATTGATTGATTCATGAAAGTTCTATGTGTTTCGTCTTGTGGTAAGTTCCTTTCTCTTTTCTCTTGTTTTAGATCCATCTAATCTCTTTTCTCGATTTTCTTTCCATTTGTGTTTAGATAAGATTTCAATCAATATAAATAGATTCAAGTAACATATTCATGTTAAAGAATGTTTATCTTATTTTTTCAGAAAAATATTGATTATTATCAAAGAAAAAAAAAGAAAAATATTGATTGCAGTATAACATAAATACATTGAGAATCTTTCAATTTTCTAAAGAAATATTATAAATGAATAAAAACTAATGAAATTGGTCATTTTATACCACACTAATAGTTTTTTAAGGTTAGTTTGATTTTTTTATAAATTTTTCTTTATAGTAACTTTTCTTATGAGTAAGCTATTAAAATTAATCTATCATATGCTTAGAATATTGTAATTGAAAGATTTTACAAGTTCAAATATACATCTTAATTTTTTTTAGAAAAATAATTATCAAGTTTGATAATAACTTTTACTTGCTTTCAGTATTTGCAAACCAATAGATGTGCATGTATACTACTATTAACATATACAATTATTTATCATCTATATTTACTTAAAGATAATTATTTACATTTCTATATTAAAGTATTTCTAATAGTTCTTTTCTTCACTGTTGATTTTAAGTATGTTTAAAATATATTTTAAATGCTTGTCAAAAAAATATATTAATCATACTTTATATGCCAATCTTCCTAGCTATTTAGGGCTGGGCTTGGAGCGCGTAGAACTCATCACTGCCTCATAAGGGCGATGAGACGGTAGCAAGATCATTCGTATTGAATTAAACATATTAACATAAATTTTGAAATTCTTTCTTTCATGTGTACATATATTAAAATGATATTAAATAATCATAAATTTTTATATCATTTGTCTAAAGTCTATTAACATATGATTTTTTGTACTAAAATTTGAATAAATTAATTCTTAAGTGTACTACATGTCGGTGTTGTATTCATTAAGTAATAAATATAGAATAGCTTAACTATCAATGTTACCTATTATATTTGTGAAACTTCTAATTTATAGTAAATCAAATATTATTAAAAGACCATGAATAAATATTGTTTATTATCACTCATATAAGGTTATTTTAATTTTCACAAAAAAGGAAGAAAGGTAAAATACTTACAAGTTATTTGCACTTTTATAATAAAATAATAATAATAATAATTTATTATTATTATTATTATTATTGTTATTATTATTATTATGAGACTTGCTCTATTTTTTTTTTCCTAATTGATTCCTCATTCAATGCGAAGTTTGTGTAACATAATTTCTCCACTTAAAATTTTTTATATTTATTTTGTCACCGACATATTTAAGCTTTCCATTTCTACATTATCATTTATTCAGTAAAATACAATACTCCTTCTGTCCCATAATATGAGTCGTTTTAGAGATTTTTTTTTTTTGTCCCATAATATTTGTCATTTTAAATTTAGCTAAAAGGAAGGCTATTTATTAGAACAATTGGTTTGTGTGAAAAAACCTAGGATGACTAATATTATAGGACAGAGGGAGTATACTGGTATATTTCCATTTCCAATTCAAAGTAGTTAGTTAAAAATAGTTGTAATTTTCTACTTATAAATAATCTTTTATTTGCATTCACACAAGATGCATGTAGATAAATTTTTTTCTCTATTAATGACATATTTTAGTTATTTACTTGTGTCTTGATATAATAGTTATTTGGTAAATCATAACATAGTACTCAATAAGTTTAATTGCGTTTCGTACTTTTTAAAATTTATATTATCCACAAACTTTGTATATCTTTTGTTTCATGAATTATTCAACTAATCACAATGAAAAAAACACGATAAATTTGATCTAATAGATTTAAAGGTATTAAAAGAGGAAATTATTTTTCAATTAATAGCCAATAGTGTAATAAAAGGGGAAAAAAAGACTGCTACAAAAGAATGATCTATTTAATAATTGTATCTACATTGGGCGAACTTAAGAAGAAAGCCAACTCTTTTTGTTTGTTATTTATTCATTTTTTGTATGACAAAAATTGAATATTATAGAGTCCAATTAAAAGTTCAACTCTTTATTCATAGTTATGGTATTTATTTTATCTAATGTTCAATTTGAAATCTAACTCTTAATTTTTAAATTACTAAAAGACCATGAATAAATATTATTTACTATCACTCAAATAAGACTATTTTAGTCTTCACAAAAAAAGAAAAAAACGTAAAACGCTTATAAGTTATTTGCACTTTTATAATATAGAAATAATAGAAGATAGATAGATAGATAGATAGATAGATAAAAAAGCAATTTATATAGATTTTTTGGGGAAATAATTTGACCAGACCCAATTAGTTTGAATTAATGTTAATCATGTAACGAGTATATCAGTACACGTATTACATGATTGGTATAAGGACATGTCTGATTCCATTGTTTAAGGGACTCATTTCGAGCTAACAAGGCTCCAAATGCAACTTGAATTTGGAATGCCGAAAATTGAGATACACAAAAGTCCTTGGATGAGTGATATTAATGGAATTTCAAATCTGTATTTTACTATACAACCATATCAGACATGCACGACTTATATCACATTTGAGTGTACGAGAGTATATTATGTAATACCTAAAAGGTGGACCATACACAATGAATGAATTAGCATCTTATGAATGTAATTCCAATCAAACATTGTCATAAAAATATTCTGTGAGAATATTTCCTCAATGATGCGATCTGATTATGGACAAACTTTCCATAGAATTGTAGTTGGATGCAACTATATAACTTTATGGAACTATCACTTTATCTTCATAGCAAATCTGACACCATCGTTTTGTTAATGAAGATGATCTATAAGATGTATAGGCAAAATTGATAAAGACCATTTATTTAAACTGTTGTGTAAGCTACTCCTAGACAAATTAATATAAGTAATTCATCATGTAAAATGATACAAATTATTCATTATGTAAGCTACTGAGTAAGTAGCTTGATATCAACTATTCATTTAAGTTGCTTGTAAGGACAATGAATATGGACCATTCGTTATGTAACCGGTAGTTGTTGTAAGTTGCTTATAGGCATAATAAATATGAGTCATTGATTTGGTTACTCAATGAATGTGCAAAATGAAGTTTAGTTGATATAAATAGATCTGTCTCTCTGACCATCATGATTATTAGCTAAATAAGTAAAAGCAAATCTACGTGCACAATTTCTCTGAAAGTCTGTCGTAAAATGACAGGGTCAAGGGGAAGAAAACATACCATTTATGTTTGAGAGATTAACGCTATGTTTGGAACAAGGATTTTGGTGAGGAAAAGTGGGAGGAAAATGGAAAGGATCAAAAATGAAAGCATAAAATACTATCATTTGAAGTAAAGAAAAAAATTTTCATCCTATTTTCCTTACCAAAATCCTAGAACCAAACGGAGGGTAAAAGTTTATAGAAAAGAAAGAAAGAAAAAAATAGCATATCTTCCACATCATGTATGTTTTATGTGCGAATTAGTATGTTCAATACTCAATTTTATGCTTTAATAAATTAAGTTACTCTTAATGATGAAAGATATTATACTTACAATTAATGCACATTTTACCAAGAATGACCAAATACATAACAAGTGCAACAACATGAAAAAATTTTATTCGAATTCGATTCGATCATATCCAACAAATCATATAACGAATATTATTATACTCATTACGCAATTTAGTCACTCTAGTAGTCAAATCTAATACGGGCTAGAATTATTAAATAAAACAACAGCTTCTAGACTAGCGGCCAGGTGCAGAAAATATATACCTTATATATGCTTCAACACTATATTATAGGCAAGCCACATCAACCCCACCAACTTCACATTTTCTGTCCCCATTTAATTCTAAACAAACTCTACAACTAATATTGATAAATTTCTTCGACCCCTTTCTCGTAACCATACTTAAACTATCATAGTCATTAATAGTCCATTGCTACATGTAATGATCGACTGTTAATAATTCTGAACTTATTCATAAGTGTACACTAGTAATTCCACAGTTGGTAAATCTCTGTTCGCATTCTGTAACCATTTATTTGATCATTTGGAAAAGAAGAAAAAAATACCACAAATGAGTTTTAGACTGCCAAAGCAACCCACAAAAAGTTAATTATTTGGCATCCGAGAAAACTGAAAGCATTTGGTATTAGATATAATAAACTTATGAAAAAAAAAATGTAAAAAAAGTAAAGGCACCGAGAAAACATAAGTAATCATAAATAATCAATAGAATTACTATATATAGGAGGGGCCAATGTAATCGGTCAAAAGCAGAAAGTAAATACAGAGAACAAAAGAAAAAGTAGAAAAGCCTCCCCCAAATTTCACTCCGCCAAACAAAGAATAACAATCCATGACAGCCCAAAAAGTGGCAAATCCCACTGAAATCTGATGAATAAACATACATATATATATGCACAGGACGAAGAAGAAAATATATGTTGAACAACGGAATTCAAATGATGCACCGGGAGGGGGGGACGATGGATTTGCCAAAAAAATAAGAAACAAAGAGAAGAAATAAATAATTGGTTATTGGTCTCTCTCTCTCTCTCTCTCTCTCTCTAGAATAAGAAGACGCAGGCAAACACGGCCCCTACTCCCACCGCCAGCAGCTTGTTCGCCCTCATCAATTTCTCGGCCCCACTCTGCAAAAACGCGTCAACACAAATTTCATCAACTTGTCCCAACTCTTACTAAAGTATATTTTCAATACATGCATTTCAGTAGAAGACATCGTCAGGTGCTATAAAAATATTTCTTCCACACATATTTAAATTTGAATTTATTACACTTAGAATCCATTTATAAAATTAAGCAAGAGATGAAGTGCATAATACAATAAATTATCTAAAACGTGGTTCATAAATAGTATATTTAACAGATAAATTAAATATAATGTTGTCGACATTTCAATTTTTAATACTTTTTAAATATTATTATATTTAAATTCAACGATTAAAAATATAATAAAATAACATCCGACTGATTTGATCTAATCAATGTGCAGCCTTGGATAATGAGCCAAAGAATTTAGTATAATTTATACACTACCACAACAACACTAGATCCCTACAGTTCACAATCTACCCTAGGTTGCTATTGTACGCCCGATGTGTACCATGTCACCGGAACCATGCATGCTATTATGCTTGTCAGCCATGTCAACCTAAAACGAAGCTCGAGTTGCACCATAATGTTGACAAAATGCACAAGCTATCAATGATCATACGAAAAGCACGGTTTAATAAAGACGGTGTGAGTGTCATCGCGCTATGCTATAATGCACCGACACGGCTCGCGTTAAGAAGACGCAACCAAAAACACAATGTGCCAGCCGTACACGAAACACAAAATCACGGTTGAGATTCAGGGATCTGGAAAATAATGCCCGGCTAATTACTCATTTTCTTTTAAAAGTATTTTTGTTTTTGCCTCGAGCAGTAAATCTATGGATCAAGCTTAAATTTAACAGGAAATAATAAGATCTTTTCAGAAACTTCTAGATCTGGAAGTAAATCACTCATCAAGGGCAAGTTAGAATACACCAAGTATATATAAGAAAAAATACGCACCTCATCGTTGAGCGACGTAGGGCTGGGGGAAATGGAGTCGGCGCTGGGCCCAGGAGCTTCGGCTGGTGGTGCGGGCGGGCCGAGCAGGCCGGGAGCCGGAGCCGGAGCTGCTTGCTTCTTCCCCTTCTTCTTGCTTGATGTTGGCGCCTTAGTTGGTGCCTGAGTAGGCGGAGCCGAAGCCGGAGCTGGAGGTGATGACTCGGCTGGTGGAGTCGCGGCTTCGGGAGCTGGAGATGGTGGGGACTGAACGGGGGCGGCGGCTTTCGGTGGTGAGCTCACTGGCTCGGGAGCCGGAGGGGAGCTCACAGGCGCCGCAACCGGTGGAGAACTGGCTGGAGCCGAAGCTGGAGGAGTCGAGACGGGAGCCGCTGCGGGAGGAGTCGAGACAGGAGCCGCTGCGGGAGGAGTCGAGACGGGAGCCGCTACTGGAGCCGGAGATTTAGGCCTAGTCGGTGCAGTCGCTGTAGAAGGTGAAGCGGCGGGTGGGGTGGAAACGTGGGCCGCGGTCGGAGATTTAGCCGGTGAGGCGGCCAGTGGGGTGGAAACGTGGGCGGCGGCCGGAGATTTAGCCGGTGCAGCAGCGGGGGACTGGCCGCCTACGGTGGCCACCACAAGGCAGATCAATGCGAGTAGAAAACCGGTTCGGCGCTCCATGGCTAACGTAGAGAGAGAAAATTGTGCTAATGGGGTGAAGTGAGAGAGAGTAGGGTGGCGGTGTGTGTATAGTGAAGATGAGAGTGAAAGAATGAGCGTTATAAATAGGAAGAAAATAGGAGAAAGAAGGTTGGACATTTGGGTGGGACCATGCAAGAGCGAACAAAAATGTGGCGATTATACAGACTGGCCTGGGCCCCGTGCCCCCATGTGATCAAGTTTTGGCCACCCACGTCACCAACGGCTCTTTTACGCGTTGCTCTTTCTTGTTTTCTTGTTTTTTTTTTTTCTTCTGTTATAATTACGGTAGCTGCAGGAAAAAAAAAAAAGAAAAATCTGGGAGCGTATCTAATAAGTGAATTGTTTTTTCTTCTTTCTTTTTGGATAAGTGAGTGAATTGAAGAAAATAGGAGAATTGCAATAATATACCTATGTAAAATTCTTAATTGTTAATTATATGCACTTGCCATTTAATTATGAAATATAAAATAAAAAAAACAAAACATCAATTTGAATGCAAAATTTTAAAAAGAACAAATCATTAACTATTTTACATCGACTAAATATCAAAATATAATTTACTCAATAACGACTATGACAATAATCACTTAATGAACTAATTTTTAAAGTTGAATTATGCCCAAATTCTTAGTATTTCTCCAAAAAAATTTGACAATGAAAATTTAAACAGTTGTTCAGTCACCAAAACATAAATGAAAATGTATGTGAATATGCTTTTGTAAGGAAAAAAAGAAAAGAAAAGAAATGTATGGAATTGAGTTTAAACGTAGCATACTTTCTCACATTCCTCATTTTTTTTATCATTATTATTATTATTGTTGTTCTTGTTATGCACTATCTATTATTATTTTGTTGTTGTTATTAAAAGAAAAAACTATTGTATGCACTCGATTTGAACATTACACTTAAGTTACAGGGATCGAACTGATAGCATTTTTTTTAATTTCATTTTCTTTCTAATAAAAGGAAAAATTCAATTTATAAAATATTATAGCAAAATTTGGATATTTTGATGTATGCGTGTGGGCAAATTTGAACTTGAAACCCAAAAAAAAAAGGGATAAAATTAGATATGATTCAAAAATTTATGGTATTTTATAATTTTGGTCTCTAGTTTTATGAACTTATCAAAATGATGATAATTTTTCAAAATTTTTATCAAATTTGATCATTTTCAGTGACAGACGTTAAACACCAATGACAAGGCACACCTGCTTCTCACATTAGTCACGTGCTCCTCATAGGTAACTAATGGCACACGTGCACCTCTTCATTAATTTTTAATATCTGTTATTGAAAATGACTAAAATTGATAAAAAAATTTATAAAATTATCTTTATTTTGATGAGCCCATAAAATTGGAAACCAAAATTATAAAAGGATCTTAGAATTATATCTGATTTTATTCCAAAAAAAAACTAGGTGTCATTTGTTCATCTTCGATTAAGAGCCAAATGAACTGATATGAGGGTGAACCAATGAAAGAAGCACACGTATATTTAAGCGGCGATGACTAAGGAGTTGGTTGAGAGGAGCTTTGTTAACTTTAGCAGGCCATTGCCGCCCTTGTATGGATCGAAAGTATGGTCTCGTTCATGCACTTTAGAATTTATACTTAATCAGGTATTATATATATTTTAAAAAAAAATTAATATATAATATATAATTAAATTTAAATTGTAGGATATATACACACAATTCATAAAATAATTTCCCCTTTTACCACTCCCCACCGTCAGTGCATGGGCCATTGGGCGGTCCCCCTCAATCAATTTTGCGTGCCCGGTTTTCTATTCTTCTGCTAAATATAGCCGTTTCTCTCTCTCTCTCTCCCTCTCTCTCTCTCTCTCCCTCTCTCTCTCTCTCACTCACACACACACACACACACTATATCTCTCGTTTTTGTAATTTTCATAAGACTTGTACATACATAACATACAAATTTGTAATTTCCTTCTACAAAAGGGAAAGGCATTTGGATTTGTTCTGTGAAATTTAATCGTGAAACAAACTATTGCTTTTAGCAAATTGAGAAGAAAGCATTTCAAGTCAAACTTCGATTTAATCCCGATTTTTAAATAAACAATTTCTTAGTAGAAAAAGAATAATAAAATACTTTTTAAATTTTTGTCTGGAGAATTGATCACTTAGATATATCACGAGGTTAAAGACAACTCAATATATTGATAATTAGTTTTGAATAAACAATTCTATCAATAAAGTTTAAAGCTCACAACTTCTAACAATAACTTCGGTTGGTTTTCCGACCATAAATGGTATTTAAATTCATTTAATTTAGTTTTGCATTTAAATGAAAAAAATTGCATTCAATATTTTATTGTAACTCTTGCTTCTATAAAAATGAAAATGAGAAAAGAAACTCTTGTTTATAGTTGATTTCCAAACTTATTTATATAAAATTTATCTTCGTATAATGGTGGAAATTATCATTAATTATTAAATATAAAGAAATTATCAAACAATAAACCATAAACTTCTATTTAGCAATCTGATACAAACGTTTGTCGAAGAACCCAAAGACTTGGACCCTTTTACTCCTTGATTGAGGGGTCGTCATTCTATTGTTATAGTAAGGCCTTATCAATAACTCAATATCTCTACATGATTTTTCCTCGAAACGTATTCTTATTTGATACATGTTATTCAACCATAAAAAAAAAAAAAAAAACTCTGACTAAATATATTTACATGACACTTTTTTTAGAAACATCCCCTAGTCTCATAATTGATCGAGGTACTTTCACAAAAAAATTGTTATTATAAATAATTTTTATCTAAAAATTTTATATGGCAAGATATATTTTGAAGACATTATGAAATGACAAAATGTCGTAAGAAACTTTTAAGGTACTTAAATACCTGATACTTTATCTACTATTGCAAAATTAAAAATATCACAATATTCATTTATGCTGACATTTTTCGATATTTTAATTGAACATTATTTTTTTTAGGCTATGTTTGGAACAATGATTTTGGTGAGGAAAAGTGGGAAGAAAATGAAAATATCAAAAATAAAATTATAAAGTACTATCATTTGAAGCAAAGAAAATATTTTTCATCCTATTTTTCTTATCAAAATCGTAGAACCAATCGGAGGGTTAGTAGTGTGTGTTATAAATTTCCATGATAATTTTAATTTTACTATTAAGAAAAAGTCAATTTATCAAAAGCGCGATCTTTGTCAACCAATATCACTCTTTTTTTTTCTCTCCCTAATTTCTCTTTTGACTATTAGACGTGTATGACTCTAAATGGGTACGAGAAATACCAAATTTGTAGCTTGACCTGTCAGAAGATTGTGTCAGAAGTTAGGGAAAAAAAAAAGGAGAGAAATCAATACAAAGGAATAAAGAGTTTGAGTAAAGGTATTAACTAGGTGATGTGAATGAGCAGCCAACCCTCTGATTGCATATACTCGTTTCACTTTACAAAAGTTTGTCGGGCTTCAAATAAAGTCTAATTATTATTATTATTATTTGTATAAAATAACACGGACAGTTGGACCAATAACCTATAAGAAAGTAATTGCGGCAATAATTATTAGTTGTAACATCACAAATAATTTAATTTTCTCAAAATGGAGTGGCAACCCCGATGGTCCCGTCGATGCTACACCTGTGCACCGATACACTTTAAATGATAAATCTTTAACAGTTTAATATTAAATTTTTTTAATTTTACAATTTAAATTCGATTCTTATTTAAGAAAAAAAAACAAAAACAGGTGATATATCACTTTTTTACATTAAATTGTTAGGAATTTATAGTTAAAAATGCAGTGCACTAGGTGCAGCATCGACTGTACCCAACCGCGATCCGTCATTGTCATATCTTTGCTCATAATTTAATTTTTTTAAAAAAAATTGTTGCTAATTGTTTTGTGGAATCATGTGATGCTTACCTAATCTCATCACGGTTTAAAAACACTGTTATGATGTATTATTAGATCCAATCATAGCAAGCTTGCACATAACGTTCAAATATCTAATGTGCTCGTTTGGATTCAAAAAATAAAAAATAAAAAAATCTTTAAAAAAAATGAGGAAATTTAATTTAGAAAGTTGAGAATAAGATTTACTTTGGATTTCGTATAATTTAAAAGTACTGTAAGATTGAATAATTGAGTTACTAAACTAATTTAACAGCTAAAAATTCAAAAAGCGAGGCTATTTTCAAACTCGTAATTGATAAAGCAGTATTTCACAATAATATAGCGAGCTTAAAAATATAATTTGTGATTGAATAGGATTTCATTTACTGAAAATTATGTTTGTGAGATAAAACGAGAAAAAAAGAGTTTTATTGCATAAAACAAAAAAAATATATTGCAAAATTAGAGCCAAACCTAGCCATAGATTTTTTTTATTTATAAAGAATATTTGCAATTATTCGTGGTACTGGCATAATTGTTATGCTCAACATCACCATGATGTTACAGGTTTAATTCACATCAATTTTAATTCTAATTCTAAATTTCCTCAGGATCCTCCCAAGTCCAACCGACACTTTCTCTTTCGTTCCTAATTTCCCATTTCCCTTTTTTTTTTTTTAAGGGTGGTTGGGGGTGGGTGGCTTTTAATCGTTCTGTCCCAATGACAAATTTTCTATGTTTTGCTTTTGCGTTTTACACAGTAGATAAAGGGACATTGGCGATTCTCAATCTTTTATTTATATATATATATATATATATATGTATGTATGTATGTATATAATATTAGAAACATATTTTTATTTCCTTTAAATTAAATATGACTACTTGACAAAATACACATATGTCCCAATAATATTTTTAAAGGGTTAATTATACTCAAACCCCCAACAAGAATGTTAAATTACCAAGTCCCTGTCGTACTTTTATCATTACACTGACATCGCCTCCGAACTTGATTGTTTATTTTTAACAATTGCAACCTTTGTTTATGGTTTTGTGAAGTGTTTTAGGAAAAGATCACCAATACTCTTTGTCTAAGTGTTTAATTAAAACTTTAATTTGAAACGATTTTCAACAGAGAAAGTAGGAATTTTCGAATGATTTTGAGTGAAAGAAAAATGAAGGAATGAGGGGAAAAAAGCTTTTTCTTTTTCTTTTTTTTTTTTTGAATGATTTTTCTTCTAATTTTTGAATGTGGGAATGCGGGGGGGAAAGCTTTTGTTTTTGTTTTTTTAATGAACTCATGGGCAAATATGTGTTTATCAAGAAAAATGTTTTTAAAACACTTTTAGTTGGGGGGGGGGCGCGATTTGGAATTTTCAATAATGTGAATTTAAAGAAGATGTTAGTGTAATCATAAAAATTTGGAAGGACTCAATAATTTAACTATGTCAAAGAGGGTTTGAGTATGATTAATTCTATTTTAAAAACCAAAATGATTATCATCAGATCAATATATTTTTTTTATTAAAGTAACAACATATAATAATAATAATAATAATAATAATAATAATAATAATAATAATAATAATAATAATAAACTTAATATGAAACCATCAAGCAGCTAATCAAACGAAAAGTCATCTTGTTATCTCAAAATAAAAACAAGCCTTTCCTTCTTTTATTGTTCCAAGATCCCTAAACATGGTTCGCCAGAGCACTCGTGAGGAACGGAATGAAAGCAATTGCTCCAGTTCCATTGTATTGTTGTAGAACAGTTGCAGTCGTTTCGGACATTTTAAAATTTAATATGTATATACAAAAAAATGAAAAAAGCTTTTGAAGATTATTGAAATTATATACACAACAAAATGATTCAAAAGATTGATAAATAATAACTACATTATTAATAATGTCATGTAGAATATTGAGAGAGTACAAAATCCTAACTATTTTTTGAATTTTTAAGTAATTAATTTATTATCTTATTAATTTTCCAAAATGATCCATTATTTTAATAATTTTAATCATTATTAGATTGAAGATGCAAAATTTATTTTTGAACCAATAAATATATAAGGAATAGAGCTTTTTGTGCTAGAGGGATCGGGCTCCTCTCCATTACCCCCTCTCTCCAATTACACCTAATGTACCTTTAGATGGATGGCACATCATACAAAAATTTATTTAATGGTCTATATTTAATTGCCTTAACTACCCCTAAACCCTTGTTAAACTCAAATTTTAATTTACCTAACTAATAAAGAAAATCAATATTTATCCCTAAAATATTGCTTATTACACGATTTTTAACAAAAAAATAAACATAGCAGATTTATCCTCTCCCACGTTCTCTCATTCAGTCTCTCTCTCTCTCTCTCTGTTTTTCTTTTCTTTCTTTCTTTTTTTTTTTCAATTACACAATTTTAACTAACAAAAAAATAGGCAGATTTCTAGTCTATTTCTCGCCATTGTTTCCTCGTTCACTTCATTCTCTCACTCTCTTGAGTTTTTTTTTAAAAAAAAATTTTCACGATAGAATATGGGAAAGAGAATAAAAATCTTCCCATTTTTTTTTCATTTTTTTAGTTAAAAACATGAAATTGGAGATATTTTAGGGATAAATATTGATTTTTGGAAAAAAAAAAACTCAAGAGAGAGATAGAGAGTGACGATTTTGGAGATAAATATTGATTTTTGAAAAAAAAACTCAAGAGATGGAGAGAATGAAGTGAACGACGATACAATGGCGGAAAAGAGAATAGAAATTTGCCTATTTTTTTAGTTAAAATCGTGTAATTGTGTAATTGAAAAAAAAAACAAGAAAAGAAAAACAGATAGAGAGAAACTTAATGAGAGAACGTCGAAGAGGAGAAATCTGTCATATTTATTTTTTAGTTAAAAATCATGTAATAAGAGATATTTTAGGGATAAGTATTGATTCTCCTTATTAGTTAGGTAAATTAAAAATTGAGTTTAACATTGGTTAAGAGGTGATTAAGGCAATTTAAATATAGACCATTAGATGAATTTTTGTATGATGTGGTATCCATCTAAGGGTACATTGGGTGTAATTGGAGAGAATGGGTAATGGCGAGGAGCTCGATCCGTGCTAGAGGAATGTGAGTTGGAGACTTGAATCAATTTATCCTCTTTGCTCACTGTTCCACACCGTTCCATTGTCAAAGAACACCGTTACGACACCAAAATAGTGGGAAAAATGCTGCAACCACATCAGCCATAACAATGATTGGAATAATGGAACAGAGGTTCCCGTTCCTATTCCATTCCGATTGTTCCGCCCATTATAATTCCGTTCTAGCAAACCATGTCTCTAAACACTTGCTCAAAATCCACTTCTTACCCTTCTTTTTATTTTCTACTCATATTTGGGTATAGTTGGTGTTGTATTTATCTCCTTAAATTGCAATAAACAACAATGACCCTATTGGCTACAATACGTTGCACTTGCTCTGCCAAGCTGGTGGATGATTTGGACTTTTATTTATAGAATTTTTATCCCACCTACTTCAAGGTTCGGAGAAAAATATGCTTAATATTTGCATGAGAAAGGCGAGACTTGAAATACTTAATTTTTTTAATTTGCTTTTAAAGGGATTATAAATAAATTTCTTTTTTTTTTAAAAATAATTATAGACTTTTAAAAAATAAGGTCCATTAATCTGCCTACTTGAATCTATTCGGGCCTCAAATGCGAAGTTGTACAATATTAGGCCTATGATTTGGCATCTCAATTGCAAAACTCATCCTTGCTCCAGCTCTTCATGGCCCATGGTTCTAATGGCCCAAACATATCAAATTTTTGCTTCAACAATATATCAGAGCTTTTCCATTCCCACACGAACTCTAATTATATTTACATATCATGGGATTAATCACCAAGTTCAAGAGTCTTTATGCAGCAACTATCACCCTCCCTTTCAACTACTTCCACCCCTATTTTCTTTCAATTATGCGGTCCCAACAAATTAAAACCACAAATTCACAAGAGATCTACTTGGATCAAGAGTTTTTTTTTTTTTTGTGTGGCAAGTATAACCTTTACCGGGGTTCTCTTTTTGTCCGTGATTGAAGGCGGCTTCAATTTCATTCTCTCTCTGTCTCTCTCTCTCTCTCTCACTCTCTCGCTCGCTCGATCTTTCTTTTTAGTTTCTGTTATGGTTTCACTTGGACTTTTCCCAGTTCCCACTAAGTGAAGTACTCATCAGAATGGGTCTGGTAATTGAAGGATCTAAGACTCTTAAAGTTTAATCTATCCTATCAAGCTTCAATCCTGTAGTAGAATCAAATTAAACAACTTAAAAGATCTGATCCCACTTGAAGTGTATCACTTTGAGGAGGGGGAAAAAAAAAAACCTATAAAAGGGACCTCAAAGATTGAAAATCTGCATACTGTTCAATTGTGAAAACCGACCTGCGGGTTTCCTAGGGTGCACTCAATATTCTTGTTGTTGCATCCCTTTCCTCACTTGATTAGCATATCACATGTTTGATAAAATGTCCCATTGAATGCACGCCTATATACAAATCGAGCTTGAGCTTCTATCTCTTGCTTTTTTTTTTTTTTGGTTACAAGCTTCTATCTCTTGCTGCTTTTGTTTATTTCATTTATTGTTCTCTTTCTCCTTTATGTGCTCTTTTTTTTTTCTTTTTCTTTTTTTTTTTTTGGGTTGACTCTCAATAATAATAATAATAATAATAATAATAATTATTATTATTATTATTATTATTATTATTATTATTATCTGCAGGGGAGTGTTGGTTCAAGAAATCAATAAAGTGTCCATCCGAACCTGGGTCCTAAAAATGCTATTGAAACAAGCTCGTAATCTTTTGAACCCACGGAGTCTATATATGCCTGCTGCTTTTGCCTTTTTGATATAAAGCCTGTTTGGATTAACTGTTTTAAAAGAAAAAAAAAAGTATTTTGAGGAAAAAAAATGAGTGTTTGGTTGGATTTTTGAAAAAAAGTCGAAGTTAGATAAAAAAATCAAAATAGGGCTTTTTTAGCTACTCAAAGTAGCTTTTAAAAACAAGCACCTATGACATGAGAGAGAAAAAATTTATGGAGATAAAATTATCCTCATTTAATAATTAAATTGACAAACTCTACCCTTTTCCATAACACGTCAAACTCTTGATTTCCATCTTCTCACCCATGAGATTGTTTAATAACCAGAACTCTCTCACGCAATAGTCGTCTATCACTAAAAAAAGAAAAGAGAATTGATCATAGAAATTGGACACTCTCAAGAACTATTTCACATGATTTTTTCTTGTTTTTCAGGTTCATATTCTAACTTTTTCTCTTTCAATTTTTATTTTTTTATTTTAATGGTGAATAGGAAATCGATATATTTTAGTTGGAGTATTGTTTTGATTCTTTTGATATCTTTAAGGGTTCTAAACAATAAGAGAGAAAGCAAAACTCAAGCAACCGGCCTCTAGCCTTTTTCCTTCTTGTCGTTGCCCAGAGCCTCACGCTGCCTCTTAATCCACGCTCAAGCAAAATTCTCTCTGCCCCTTAGTTATTATAAACATCAATCAAACACGAAGAGCCAATACACATGAAATATATATGGCAATACCATTCATTACATATATCAATTAAATTATTCAGTAAAACACAGGCTGAGACTTTTGGCGCACATACACACACTAGCACACACGCATAAAGTTTTTGGTTTTTGGTTGAATTTCAATCTTCGAAGTCCAATTGTCAAGAAAGTATCAAAATGTGGTAAAATTTGTAATGATTTAGACAATTTCTATCTTACAAGTTTTTCAACAGAGACAATTCTTGCAAGGATAGGGGAGTACATATTTTTTTATTCAAAATATTAATTTTACGTATTTATTGAAAATATGTAAATTTGATTTTTTTTATGATAATAGAAGACAATTGAAAATGATTTTTTTAGATTTAAAAATGGGTGATGTTCCAATGCTTGTGCATGGTGTGGAAATAAGGATAAGATGACGAAATGCATTAGATTGCAACGTCTGGTCCTAATTATTCCCAACTTTATTTTTATTTTCTAGTGTAGAAAATTGATACCAGCAATGACCAATAAGATTATATGATCTTTTTAATATATATTTTTCTTAGTCATCTCGTATTTTTTGGGGTTATATTTTTTTTCCCTCTTTCTTTATCATCAGTCAACTCAATACTTGACTAACAAATTTCTATTTTTTCCTCTTTTTTTTTTCAAGTAATTTAGAATATCTCAGTTTTTTGGGATCATTACAAAGTTTTTAGTTAGAAATTTATAAATGCATTATATGTGTTTGTTATTCTTGTGCATATATATTGTAGCACTCCAATTGTCCAACCATGGATAAAGTGAATCCTAATTATTAAATCAGAACCCATCAGGAAAGTGGCGGCTTTCTCATATGGAAAACAGAAACAGAGACCTTAATTATCAATTTCTAGTATGTCAAAAATATTTATTAAAAGATTATTGCGAAGAGCATAGGGAAAAAAAAATTAATATGGAAGCAATTACTTTTCATAGGCTATACTTTTTTAATCAATTTCTCATAGTCTATACTTGGTTATTATAGTTTTCTTGAAAAAAAAAAGACTAATTAAGGGCTCTCTGTACTACAATATACGTGAATGTAGTTATTGGAAACTTTTTCGAAGATATTGTCATATTTACAAAAAAGGCAAAAATGCAATTTTAGGACATTATGTTGCCAAAATTTGATATTTAGGACTATAACTTTTCCAATTTCAAATTTAGAACATGAATTTAAGTGTTTTTGACATATTGAGGACATGATGCCTTGAATTGCACAATTTAATCTGAAAGTTGATATCATTTGACTGAATCTGACGTCACATATCCCCTCAGAGTCACCGGAGACGTCAGATTGATGCCAGATTCAGTCAAATGACGTCATTTTTCAGACTAAATTGCGCAATTCGAGATATCAAGTCTTAAATGTGTCAAAAATACTTAAATTCATGTCCTAAAATTGAAATTGGGAAAGTTATAGTCATAAATGTCAAATTTTGACAACATGATGTCTTAAAATTGCATTTTTCCCTTTAAAAAACCTACAAGCCTTAACAAAATGAATGTGAAATTTTTATAGCTCCCAAATGTAAAAGCGTATTGGAGTTGAAAATTTTACTTCTCACTAATGATTTAAAACCCATTGGGATGAATTTATTTTTTAGAAAAAAAAAATTATTTTTTGAAAGAAAAACACTTAAAAAAAAGTCTATTTGATTGGACTAGTTTTAAAAATAAAAGTCAACAAACAAGTTCAAAAGTGGACTGTCCTTAAAAATTGTTGAGAATATTTATAAACAAAAGTATATTTTAAAAGCATTTTTAAGTATCTATAAATAAAAGTATATTTTAAAAATATTTTTGATTATTATATTTGAATGCAAAATTACTTAATTTCAAAAAAAAATGATTAAAAAAAACGAACTTGAGAAGAGCTTTTTGTTTAACGAATCAACAAAAGAACATTGAAAATTTTCTTACAGAAAACAAGAAACGAAGAGTGCAAATCGTAGTAAAGAAAAGTGGGAAAGTCGTAAAAAATTAGAGTTGAAGAAAATCTGGTTCAGACGATTCTGATTATTCGTTCCGCATGGCCGTGGGTTCCAGTATGATCTCCTTTTACAAAATGTTAAGCTTCTATTTATTTATTTTAACGAATTTTCTCCTGAATTCCCCCGCACATACGTATGAGAGTTTGCTAATAATATTGATAGTACTTCTAATAAATTATATTTCATTTACAAATTCTAATTATCTTCTCAGCAGCTCAATTACGTTCACAGGTTTGGAATCAAATGATATTCATATAATCCAAGCGGCAACTTGCAGTTGACTCCTTGCAGTGGACTTGGAGTCAACTTCACCATTCTCTTTAACGACTTTTCTAACGCATCAAAAATCCCATGTTGCGATTGCCCCCCTGCCTCAGCTCTCATCATTCTCACATAATTTTTTTGATTCTTCATCCATGGAATGCTTTCAGTCCCACAAGATATTTTCAATTTTCTTAATCTTCTTCAATTTTTCTCTTCTTTTCTTTGCTTCATCATCTGACTACGTTTTACCCGATCAGTACTTCATAAACTGTGGTTCGCCTAAAAGCCCCTCGCTCTACCAGCGGAGCTTCGCCGGCGATGAGAGCTCCGGCAAAAGCTTTACAATATCCGCCGGAGATAGCAGGGCAGTCGAAAATCGTAATTCATCACAAATTGAGCTCTATCAGAGCGCGAGAGTTTTCAAAAAATCATCTTCTTATGACCTTGATATCGACCAACAAAATCACACATATGTGGTACGCTTCCATTTTTTTTATTTTCCCGATATGGGGAGTATTTCTGAGGGTCGTTTCGACGTTTTAGCTTCTGGGTCTTCGCTATTATCCAATTTCACTGTCGAAAAGAGTAGTAATTTTCCAGTGATTGAGGAGTTCTTGCTCAAAGTTACTGTTGAAAAGCTTAGGATCTCTTTTGTACCTTATGGAGCGAATTATTTCGCTTTTGTCAATGCAATCGAAGTGTTTCTCGGCCCACCCAGCTTCACCTTTTATACTGTTCATAGGGTAATTCGAGAAGCAAAAGAGGACTATCAAGGTCTCTTGGATGGTGGTTCATTGCGCAAAATCCATAGGATCAATGTTGGGGGGGAAAATATTACGCCCGATAATGACACCTTGTTGAGGTTTTGGCTTCCTGATGATGATTATTTGTCGAACAAGAACGCAGCCAAAAATAGTGGAGTTTCTGGAGCCAAGCCTAAGTACCAGGCTGGAGGGTCCACGGAGTTCGACGCCCCTGATTTTGTTTACAGGACTGCAAAAGAAATGAACATTGGTAGTGATACTGTAAGCAACAATTTCAACATTTCGTGGCATTTTGATGTGAAAAAAAAAGGAGCTAAACATCTTGTCCGGTTGCATTTTTGCGACATTGTTAGTCCAACCACAGACGAAGAGCTTAAGTTCAATCTCTATATCTATAGCGATTTCAGGGAAGAAATATATCCTTGGGGTAAACTTTTTCAGCTTGCAGCCCCTTTTTACGAAGATTTCTTGGTTGATTCGGATGATTCGGGCTTTATGAATATAAGTGTTGGAGCTATCAGGGATTCTAATCAAACAGCCTTTTTGAATGGTGTAGAGATTATGGAGCTTATTCGAGGCCAAGGTTCAACAGGAGATAATGGTTCAAGAAGAAATCACTTGCTTCTTATCATCGTCGGTTCAAGTGTTGGAGTAGTGATTTTAGTCCTGCTTATCTTGGCCGTAATCTATTTTAGTTTAAAAAAGAAAAAATGGAAGCCCGTTGAGACTTTCGATTGGCCATTGGAACCTGTTCAAGGGGGAAGTTCGCATAGCAGGACAACTATTGGAACGATCACAGGCTCCCCGATGGCTGATTTAAACCTCGGTTTAAAGATCCCTTTCTCAGAAATTCTTTACTCCACGAATAAATTTCACACAAAATTGATGATTGGTGAGGGAGGATTTGGTAAAGTGTACAAGGGAATGTTAAGGGACGGTACGAAAGTTGCTGTAAAAAGAAGCGAACCGGGACACGGGCAGGGCCTTCCAGAATTCCAAACAGAGATTATGGTCTTATCCAAGATTCGCCACCACCATCTTGTTTCCTTGATTGGATATTGTGACGAAAGGGGTGAGATGATATTAGTTTATGAGTTTATGGAGAAGGGTACCTTGAGAGATCATTTGTATATCTTGAAAGGAGCATCTAACGAAGGATCAACTTCAAGAACTGAATTAACTTGGGACCAGAGGCTTAGGATTTGCATTGGTGCAGCAAAAGGACTTCACTATCTTCACACGGGCGCTGCGGGTGCCATCATACACAGAGATATCAAGTCCACAAACATCTTGCTCGATGAGCATTACGTGGCTAAAGTTGCTGACTTCGGGCTTTCTAGGTTGGGCCATCTAGATCAAACTCATGTGAGCACTGATGTCAAAGGCAGCTTCGGGTATCTTGATCCCGAGTACTTTAGATGCTTACAACTAACGCAAAAGTCAGACGTGTATTCTTTTGGTGTTGTACTTCTTGAAGTGTTATGTGCGAGGCCTGTGATAGATCAATCACTTCCTGCGGAGCAAGTTAGCTTGGCTGATTGGGGGATTTCATGGCAGAAAAATGGTAAGTTGGAGAAAATCATTGATCCTTTGCTCGTGGGAAAAATAAATCCCAATTCGTTAAGGAAATTCGGAGAGACAGTGGAGAAGTGTTTGCAAGAAAATGGGAGTGATAGGCCGAATATGGTTGATGTTTTGTGGGACTTGGAATATTGTCTGCAGCTTCAACACACTGCTGTGCCCAGAGAACCGTACGAAGACAGCACTTCGGATGTTGCTTGGGGTGTGCCTATGCCGGTTGTTCAACGCTTGCCTTCGGACAGCATTCGTATTGGTGAAGATGAATCCTATAGTTTTTCAGATGCTAGCGCTGGTCGGGTATTTTCACAATTGAATCTTGATGAAGCCAGATGATGGGAATCTGGATTTGGTTCTTCTTTTTTTCTCTGTGTCTGTTAGGTTTGTGAACATAAGAGTGTGTTGTTATTTGATGTTTTTGTGTCTGTGATTATATGTATTTTGTAGAAAGAATAAATTCGAATTTTCGTTCAGGTTTGAGGAGTCTGATGTTTCTTGTTATGTCCTCATTTCACCGTTGTGGTGGTATTTTTGAAATTACAAATACTCCCTTTTGAACATTGGAATTTAACTAAAACTGAAAAAGCATTTTTTATAAACTCGGGTAACTAAAATTTGAGTCTAATTTGAATTGGAGAATAATCTGAAAAGTCAACTAAAATTTGAATTATGTTATCGTACGGTAGCAATAAGTTAATAACACATGCGCCTATAATTTTGAATAAGGAAAAGATATTTGCGTAGTTTATATACTTACAAGGGAGGATGTTGTAATAATTATTTCTTTTTGTTGTATAACTATTTAAGAACAAAATGATAGAAAATAAAAATAAAAATAAAACATAGTTCTGAGGATAAATGGACAGTACGACAAGTAAAGTGATTTCATCAAAGTATTGGATAATAAAAATGACTTCTTTTTTCTTTTTCAAATCTAGCAATTTATTAATTCTCTTAAAAATCCCTGAATGCAAAGAACATAAGGGCAAAAACATTCTCAGATACATTGAGAATTGTCTCAAATGTACCAACTTGCTAATTATAGAAGACAAGGAAAAAAAGAGAGAAAAAAAATGAACACAATATCTATGATACCCACAAAAAATCCCAAGTCACAGTTTTTATCAACAATGTATATGTTCGTATATTTGAGCAAGAAACTGCGGAAAGCTGAAATATTTGTACATCTTCCTCACTTGTGGCCACTACCCCTCCTGTCCGGGCCTGAATATTGAGTATAAACACGTTCCGTATTGTGGAAATGCTGGCCTTCCATGTCATTAGACGAACTAAAATCTTGAGATAATTTCACAAATTTGATGCTCTTTGGCGTGGACGTTGCACGAAGAGACCTTGTTTGTACGAGACTAGGCTTTGTGAGGATGAGAATTATCGAGAATAACAATAACACTAAGCAAGAGAACTTCATGGTTGATTTTGTTATGCTTTAAGGAGGGTAGCTTCGATGTATTTAAGGAATGTAGTATGAGTATATTTGAAGAAATTGAAATGGCACGTGTAATCCACAAGGTATTTCAACTTTATATAAGGATTGGTTTGGTTGGCTAAGGACGGTGAACAATGGGGCCTTGTTTGATATGGTTTGTTTGAGTACAGAATTTTTTTAGGATGTTAGAAATATACTTTCACATTTGGACCGTGCTGTTTTGTTAGCTTGGGTGTCCTAATATTTTTGTAACCATCTTGATTATTGTTGATTTGGTACTAATATTAATTGATTTATGGTACCGAAAATTTCTATTCCGAGCCCGATCAGAACACATCCAACAAATCACATTGTGTCAATATGATGTATCATAGTAGATTACGTTTGTTACGTGAATCGTCACTCTTTTTGAAAGATGCATCGATCACATAATATGTGTCATTCACTTATTGTATAATTAGTGTCAGTACAGTCGAGCTCGATTTTAACAAAATTTTCCTGTACCCCCTTACTGAAAAGCTGGAAATGAAAAATTAAAAAAATAATGGAAAGGGGGTAACAAGATCAAGGCATGCTTCCCACGAGATCGGATTTTCAGTCAATTTGGTTATTTGTAAGGTAATTAAGGCATTAAGATTTTGTCCTTTATGGGGGCAAATTCGCAAAAAGTGCACGTGAGCCTGGTAATCTTTGAAACGAGGATCTTTGAGAAATTGCCCGTGACCCGAATCCGATATCCGGATGCAAGTTGACTCCAATGTCAATGCCTCATAAATGCCTGTTACGTATGAGCCTGTTTTTCAATATAAATTTCGGAAATTAACAATTGTAATATTATCGAATATATACTCTATAAATGTAAAATCCTGGTGATAAAAAAATTATGACAAGAGTTCGAAATAATAAACATTTAATAATTCTTCCCTCTAACAGTTTAAAGTTTTAGGTGAGGTGGTCAATGACATGGTATTAGATGCAGACCAAACAAGAGGTTATATAGTCGAATTTCATTACAGCCTATTTATGAAAAAGAATTTCATGTGTAAGGCTTGATACAAAAAAATCCGTTTGCACATGAAGGAACGTGTTAAAAATAATAAATATTTGATTATTTGTATTGAAAATAGTAAATATTTGATAATTTTCATTCTTAGTAATTTAAACTTTTAAATGAAATAGTCATTTAAATATAATGTAATTGCTCAACAAATTTGACTAGCTAGACTTTCTTCTATTGGCAAGCTGTCACCATTTAAATTTAAAAAGAAGAAGAAGAAGAAGAAGATTAACATGCACCTACTTCCCCGTTAGTTTTCTCAAAAAATAATAGTATTCTTCTAAAGAAAGATAAAAATGCCCATAACCAGTAGTTAGTATTATGACATCAATTCTTCCATTTAGTCTATTGTCTATATTTTTATAATTTTAATCTTTGCAAACTCCAATAATTTATAATTTGTAAATTTAATTAGCTAGAACAGTAATCTCATGCATATTTACATGTCTAGACTTTAATATATTGCGATAACTATCCAATTCCGTGCACATATCATAGTTTTTGACAGAGTATATAGTAATATATCGTTCTTTAATGTTCAAGATGTTGATAAAATGTAAATGTTTCTTTTTTAACAACTATTTAAGTAAGTGGAGAAAAATCATCTCGCAACATATATGAAGCGACAATTTTATAATTCAATGAGATTCTATAAACAAAAAATGCATCTCTGGATCGAAGTGAAAATTATTTTATGTTATTTCCATCTTCCTCATGCATTTATACTGTATTTTATCCTCAAAAAATCTTTCTCTTTTTTTTATACATCAACTTGCTTTCCCTACCTACCATATATTATTTCTATTTCAGTCTTCTTACTATATCTTATATAGGGGTAACAATTTTTGATCCAACACGAACTCAACACGAAAATAGACAATTAAGGTTGAGAGTTTATGGGTTGGGTTGAAAAATGAGTCGAACCCAAAAGCAACTCGAAAAGGATGGGTTGGGTTAGGTTGACTCGTGAGTTACTCAGATAACCCGATTTCTTTTATGGGTTAACCGAAAATCCAACCCAACCCAAATCATTTTTTTTTTGTTTCTTTTTATCTTTTTTCTCATTTCCCTCTTGTTTATAGAAAAATATATTAAGTACAAATTATAAATCATAACATTTTCAAGGGTTGTAATGAATCATTAATAATATAATATAGGAAAAATTTACGAAAAAGAGAATAGGGAATTTTTAAAATTTTTAAACATACAAAATATTTAGATACTTAAAGATTCAAGATAAAAGATTGTTAAATCTTTTAAATAAATTAAAAGTCAATTTGAATGAAAAAAACTATATTTATGTTAGTTATCATCTTCTTCTTCTCTCTAGAAAAGTATATCTTGATTATCTAGTTTCTTTAATTGTTCGTTTGAATTCATTGAAGTTTTATATTGATTTATTTTAATATTGAATGAATTTTTTTTATGAAATATTTTTATAGGATATTCTTATAAATAAAATTTAAATAAACTAGAGTAACAAATGAACTCAATAATTTCTAATGTAAATTCCAAACTTGTATCTTGTACGCAGCCAACCATCACTGTAAGAATTAAGAATGCATACCTTTCAGTGACGAACCAATTACAAATTTAGTTTTCTATGCTGGATTTCATCTATAACAAATTTGAAATTTGTTAGTCAATGGGTTATTACTAATTATTTATTTAGTTTTATTACATTGAATTATGTTATTAATCATTACATGATGTGATCATACACTAAAATTGTGACAAAATGTCAAAATCTTTCTGTCACAAATTTAGCAATGTAATTTTATTTTCTATGTTCTATGATTACTACTACTATTAAGAATTCGTTCTTCAAATTTGGAGATTAGAATTTTGTTGTTTTCTTTTAAGTATTTTGAATTTCTTATATAAGTTTTGGAGATTGGATTTTGATATGGATCTTAGAGATTTTTTTTGTTTTGAAGCATATCAAACCATTTTATTGAATTTTTTTCTATGCAATATTTTGCTACTTTCTCCTTCTTATTTATCAAGTGGAGATTGCAGTATTTCAAAGCTAAACTCTTGTAAGAAAAGATTCTGCATAATGAAGAATAAAAAATAATTTTAAGTAATCAAGATGGATTGGGTCATGGGTTGTCAGGTTAATGGGTCGATCTAATTTAAAATAGGTCAACCCGAATTGAGACGAACCCAGCCAAATTGGGTTAGGATTGAGGTGTCATGAGTTTAATAAGTAATGAGTTGGGTTAGGATTGCAAGATTTTGTGTTATACCCTTACCTCAACCCAACACGAACCCACTCGACCCACCTGAATTGTCACCCCTAATCTTATATAATAGTAAATTTAGGGATGTCAATTCAGCTGAAATCGGGTAGGGTTGAGGTATAGATATAGGCATAATAGAAAAAATCAACCCGAACCCGACCCAACTCGATGTTCAATTACCCGAAAGGTCTAACCTCCGCCTGATTTGATTGAGTTCGGGTTGACCTGATTCACTTTCAGGACACCCAAAAACTCGACCTAACCCAATCCATTTCTATTCTTTGTCCTTATTTTTATAAGAAAAATTGATTATGACAAAAAAAAAAGTTATAAAAAACTATAAAAAGAAATATAGGAAAAAGAGATCAATTTAATATTTTAAAATAAAGACCACATTAGCATAAATATCATCATTAAATTCTAAATCATTTTGTATAACTATGCAATTAGTTGAAAATTTGTGATTGATGGGATCGGAATTTATTAAATAAGTCACAATAAAATTTAAGTGACTAATTTTTTTTTTTAGTCTTAACCACCCGGTTCTGACTCATTGGCCGACTAATTCGGATTGGGTACTACAAAGGCCCATTATTGGGGTAACCCTCTCAACCCAGTTACTCCATTCACAATATTAGGAAGTTCCCACTAGACCAACTAGTAGTTGGTAAATTTAAGTGACTAATGAGAAGGAAATACTATAGTTTATGTAATATTAAAATATTGATCTTAACATGAACTATATTTATATCTATTTTATTTTTTAAAAAAAATTATATTTTTCAATAATTAAAAATTCTTCTTGCCTTAAAAATGATATAATATGTTTTAACTAATTAATATTTAAAAATTATTAATCTCTATAAACTGAAATATCAATCTAAATTTTAAAGGATATAGTTGTTTATGAAATTCCTTGCAAAACGATCATATAATATTTTGTACCAATCATTCTTCCTAACAATATAAATTGAATTTTTTTTCCTCTGTTAAGAAAATGGTTCATGAGTACTACAAATCATCTTTAATTGTGTTCAAAATTTCAAATTGTGAGATCAATTATTAAACTAGTGGGTATGAAAGCGTAAAGAAAATAAAAACAATGATATATGATTAATCAAATATATTTCAACTTCTTACATCGTTTTTAAATATTACAAGACTATAACCACATTGTTAAGTGGTACTTGATAAAGAGAATATTTGAACTCTTTCTTAATTATATTTTTAATCTCGTTATTTAATTCGGTAAAAAAAATAAATTATATTATATTTATTTTTAAATGCAATAATAAATATTTTTAAAAGATAGATAGTGCTAAACGAAAAACCATATAATTGAATGAATAAAAAATAGGGATAATTACGTCTACACCCCCCAGAGGTTTGGTGTAATTACCGATACACCTCCTCACATTTGACTATTTACAATTAAACCCCCTCCACGTTAGCGCCGTTAACAAATATCCCATTCCGTTAGTGACAGTTAGGGTTTTTGGTTGCGAATGACAGTTTTCATTTGCGAACTCTCAAAAATACCCCTCAGTGAGCAGGAAATTAATTGACACATTTTTTTTTTTGACTTTTTTCATGGCTATAATACTCTTATAGGTGCAAATGTAATTTTCAAAAACTTTGAGGAGTGTAAATGTAAGTTTAAACAAAAAATAACAAAACAATCAAATAATTCTTATAAAAAATAAATTTTATATCATATTAAAATATACATAAAATCTTTTATAATTTTATATAGTAAAAATCTTTATTTTTCTGAATTGTCATTCTTTCTACTTTTTTCTTTTTCCATTTTTTCACTTCTTTCTTACAAAATAATTAATTTACTTTCTTTAATTAATTTTTCTTTGTTTCCCTCACCCCCAATAATCAACTTCATCCTCCTTCATCCTCTCCTCCCCCACCCAACCACCGATCTTCTCTATCCTCCTCCATTTTGGCGAAAAGATCATCATCAACAAACCTTCTTCACAAAAGTCCAAAAAAGAAACAGAAAAATTGAAACCTGCCCTGGGGTTAAATTTTATCAAAAACACAAAAACAATACAATTCGCAATTACATTTCACCTTGATGAATAATAAATTTTGTTAAGCTTATACATATCTTAGGGAGTATTTGCAATTTTTGAAACAATAAAGGGTTATCCATAATTTCATTTAAACTCATGGAAGGTGGGTGTAATTATCCCTTAAAATTAATTCATTTAGAGTGACACATAATATTGAATTTTGACAATATTTTGCAAATAAACATCAAACGAAGTCGATTTTTCAAAATAACTTTTTCAAAGATATTTTGCATTATGAAACAAAAGACGAGGAGATCTTTTTTTACTTTCCTATAGACATTATTTAAGAAAAATCCACTCCACATTCGTTCAGTCTAACTTATATTAATTACGTGGCGAATAATTTACAATTATCATATGATTGCTATAAAATTTAAAAATAATGATCAATCACATAGAATACATTTATTATATGATTAATTGAAGTCGATCAAATGAGACTAAATATTTCTCTTCTTGAACAACGTTTTGAGAACTATTAACAAAACTGGAGCCCATTGCACCAAAATTCTTATTGGAATGCTAGAGAAGCAAGTCTCAGTTAGCTTTGTGACTGCCACAGGCGAAACAGGGCAGACAATGTGGCGATGAACGTGCAAGAGTCCTAGTTGTTGGGTTGCATATTTGTGGGGAGAAAGAGCGTGGTCATTAAAAAAATTGTCAAAAATATTCAGTCAATTTGTTTTAAAAACGTTATACCTTTTCTTAGTAGTATGTTGATTGGGTTACTTCGGTTTTCTAATGAAACTCTATTGTAACATTCAAATAATTATCTAATTTTTTATTTTTTATCACAATCACATAATTTCGATCTACTAATCGACTAATGTGAATTTGAATATTGCAAAGGCACAATATGAAGGCAACTTTTCTAACCTAATTGCTCTATTTACAATTCCAAGATTCAAACCCTGATCGTTATTTAAGGGATTTAGTGTCTTATTTTACTAGATAATTTAATAATTATTTATAGTTTTATATTATCAAAGTTTATATACTTTACTTTTATTTTTAACACTTATTGAGTGTGCCCCATTACTAGTTGTAGATAAAACATCTCTTAATTTTATGAACAAATCTAGATTTTATTTTACTCTTTTACTCTAACTTGGCGTGAATCAAAAAATATTTTTACAGTATTACTGGCCAAATTGGCCCAATAAAGTAGGTGGAACGTGGTCATGTAAATGCTACATCCATTAGTGCAAAACAATAAGTGATTGAATGGATAGTATGTGTTTACATAAATTTAGTTTTTCTCTCTTGATTCAGTAATATGAAGTTATTATATTGCTTTCAAACATAGTTCTTTCATCCAATTGTCCAATACATGCCATCAAGCGTAATGTATATACAATCACGGGTTATGATGAAATATTTGAGTAATTATGTTTTACCTTCAAAGCATAATAATGTCATGCTACATAAGTGGTTTGGATTCTCTATAACATCATATATCATGTTTTTTATTACATTTATTAATATATATCCACTGTAGGAAAAACGCTGGAAACCAGGGGGAAATCCGACGGAAAATCGTGAAACCAGCGAAAATCAGTTCGCCGGAATATTTGGCGCCAGAATAGGACCGGCAGCCGAAATTCCCCTGGTTTTTCCCCCGGAATCAGCAAACTGCCGTAGACCGGCGGAAATCCAGCAGAATATTCCGCTGGTTTTTCCGCCAATTTTATTTAAAAAAAAAACAATTTCATTAAACTCGGGGAATTTTTTCCCGGTTTTGTCCCCCGAACTTTTTTTAAAAAAATTAATTTAATTCAAACCGGGGGAAATTTCCCCCGATTTTTCCCCGGACTTTTTTAAAAAAAATTAATTTAATTCAAACCGGGGGAAATTTTTCCCGAACTTTTAAAAAAAAAATAATTTAATTCAAATCGGGGGAAATTTCCCCCGGTTTGTCCCCAGGAATTTTAAAAAAAAAATTAATTCATCTCGGACCGGGGGAAATTTCCCCCGATTTTTCCTCCGGAATTTTTTTAAAAAAATTAATTTAATTTAGACCGTGGAAAATTTCAACCAGTTGACGCGGAAAAAATTTTAAAAAATAAATCAGGGAAATATTCCCAGGTTTTCCCCCGATTATCGAGGGGAAAAAAATTCAAAAAAAATTGGGAAAAATTTCCCCCGGTTTTTCCCTCGGACTTTTTAAAAAAAATTAATTTAATTCGAACCGGGGGAATTTTCCCCCTGTTTTTCCTTCGGACAAATTAAAAAAAAAATTAATTCAAATCAGGGGAAATTTCCCTCGATTTTTCCCTGAAATAATTAAAAAAATTAAATTCAAATCGGGGAAATTTTCCCCCGATTTTTCCCCTAGAATATAATTTTTGAAAAAAAAAAATTAATTCAAACCGGGGGAAATTTCCCCTGATTTATTATTTTTTTTAAAAAAATAATAATTGCAGGCCCCAAATGAGTCCATTAGAATTTTTTTTATTTATAAATTTCATTTATAATATTCTAATAATGCAAAATGCTAATATTGACAAATACGTAACATAAACAAAAATACGAAAAGCTAAAATAAATTGATAAATACACAATATTATCTCATATTGTTTGAAATATAATTCTAATATAAAATGCAAATATGCCAAATAAATAAAAATATTGTTCATACGACAAATTAAAATATCAAATGTGTCTACTCATCCTATTCATCCTCATCCTCAAAATAGTCAATGTCATTTTCGTTGTCATCTCGGCATTGGTGGGATTTATATTTGGTTGCAGTGCGAACATGTATGGAGAGAAAAATCCTTGTTGGGGATCATGAGCGGTATCGTGGGATGTATTGCCCAAGGGACGACGACGACGAGATGACTGGGAGCTGCTCCGGAGGTGGATGGGCGATTGCTCATAAGTCCAGTGTACAGTTGTTGCATCATTAACATCATTGTGTCATTCTGTGTCTTTAATTGGATGATCTCTTCCTTATGAGTTGAGATATAACTGTCAATATGATCTTTGAGTTGCAACAACTGCGTCTCTACATCTCCTCCGGAATTAGAAGGACCAGTACGCGACGACGAACATCCGTATGAGTATTGCCCCCTCTTTTTCCAAGGAACGTAGTTCAGCCTGATTTGGCGGCCCTTTCTGTTCGGGGGTCCGACCGCCTGCATAAACAGCTCGCTTCTAGACTGCAGTGTAGTTTCATCGCTCAAACCTGCTGTTATTGATTGATCATGGGCTTGCAACAATTGTTGGTAATTCTCCTACATGAAATAAAATAAATTATATTAGTTCATGCAAGTTTGTATAATTAGTTAAGTAAACATGTAAATTAATAGATTGTATACGTACGTGGACTTATTTGGTATTTTAATTTAACCAAACCACATTAGTGGTCGTGCTCCCTTCGTCCTCGTCACCCTCGGTAATCTCGTCAGATCTAAGTGCTCTCGTATGACACTTTTGAATCACCTCATGATGCTCGACGTTATGTTGACACTCGGCTTCCTGGATTAAAGAAAATATAAAATTAATAATAACAATAATATTAATAATAATATTAATAATAAATAACATATCATCTCAAGTTTTTTTCATCGTCAGTGACTTCGGCCCGCCACCATAACATGCTCTACCATCCGCTTCTCTATTCTTTTTATTCTGTTCGCTTTGTTTTTTGAATTTATTTGAAGCCCAGTAGATGTTCAATTGCTCCCATATTTGGGGCACTATCCATGCCGGTCGCGTCCCAACTTTCCTGACATGCTCATATAGCTGCGACAGTTTCCTCAAACTACGGATTCGAACAGTTTTTCTCATATGATGCTCGTGCACAGGATTCCACTCAACATATTTCTGTATATATATTATATTTTAAAAGATTACAACATGCATAAAAATTTGATGCTCATATGTGTTACGTGTTTTTCTCATATGATGCTCATATGTGTTACGTGTTAAATATAATCAATATACAAAATATGCGAACCTTCCACTCCTCAAACCAAGTATCAGAAAATCCTACGCTAACATATTTGAATGTAGGAACTAACTCAGTCATTCGGCTCTTCAACACGGTACCTATAGTGTTAGCTCCACGGTCGGCATTGGTGAAGCTACTGCACATATAGTATATGTACACATCATATCAATTACAATTAAGTTATTTCAATACATTTAAACTTAACATATTATTATGTCTCTTACCAATTCGGAGCAGGCTCCAAGAAGAGCTTTTATACACCTCTTTGTGTGGTTGGAGGATCCGGGATACTGTATGCGTCCTGAGCAGATGAATTAGGTAAAGTAATCGGTGGACTATATCCACCGATAGATGAGGTAGGCATTAATTGCAGTGGAGCTGATGTAGCATGATGGTATGATGTGCTGTTTATTTGTTCATTGATAATTGGACGATTGTTTAAGTCATGTGAAAAAGGGAGAGTGTTGGGGACATATGATTATGAAGAATTATCTCTACCCCGTATGACATTACTTGATCCGGAGTGTTTCCGCGGTTGCATCAAAATTTTTGTCATTAATATAAATTAATAGATGAATTGCATAGTCATATTAATTAGAAAGATACATAATTACATTAATATAAAGTATTACATAAGAATTCAATCATTAACAATCAATAATTAAAATCCAAATGAACCCTAATCGCTGTCTCTATCATTGTTTGAATTGTTCACTAACGCCAAGTCTTCCTCATCATCCTCATCATTGTCATTACATTCTTCATCGGCCGAGACATCATCATTTTCGTCTTCATCCTCCTTGTGAACCTCAAGTTCGACTTGCTGAATAGTATCTAAGCCAACATCTTGATCACACAAAGATGGTACTCCATCATTACTTGAAGAGTTCATAACCTGACACATGCCATTTTGGTGAGCTTCCTCCATTCCACCAGGAGTTTCAACCCTGCCTTTAGCTTTACTTTTAATTACAGCGAACCATTGGGTCTTGCCACGAATACGGCCTAGGTATACAACAAAATAAACTTGGAGCGCTTGTTGGGCGATTATGAAAGGGTCATATTTTCTATATCTGCCCGTCTGTTTCATCTCAATAATACCACATTCTGGGTGTGCAATGCGCGTTCCTCTATGTGGAGTAGGGTCAAACCGATCACACTTGAACAACACCACTTTTTCTAATGGTTCCCCCGTATACTCCAATTCAAGAATTTCATTCAAAATTCCATAGTAGTCATCTTCGCCGGAATCGCCATCGTAACCCCCTTTCACCCATACGTCACAATTCATTATTTTTTTACCTTCACTCCATGATCGTGTGTGAAATTGAAAACCATTCACAATACATACCGGATATGTCCTCACACAGAAATTAGGCCCCAGCGCAAGTTGTTTCAAAAATATTGACAACATTCCATTATTTAGTTCATGGACCTGTATAATGAAACGTATATACTTAACGTCAACAACAATATATATGCAATTTATAGACTTCTTTGTGTAACAATTTTTTTTTTCTTTTTGTAAATTTAAACTTACGTGCAAATTGAACCAATCTGCGAATTCATTTTCTATTTGATCGCTTGCGTCAACTTTTGTGATCCTATAATATTGTCGAAAATAGCTACGTTTGACAAGATTTACTTCAGGTTTTTGATAATCATATACAAGGCATAAAATACATTTGATTTATTAAATGTGATACTTGCTTGATATAAATTTCGACTTCATCGTAATTTAACAGCTTATGTAGTTTAGCAGAATTATACTCCTGCAAACTCTCAAAATAGAATTTCGACTGTATTCCTTACATGCTCCTAATGGAAGACCTGATTGATTGAAAACGGACAAAGTTGATGGTACCGAAACATCAACACCACCATCATCGTTTCGTGGTAAGCGCGTACTCATTGACCGCACGTGGGAATTAAGTAGAAGGAGCAAAAACTTGCAGTCTCACACCGGAGATAGGCCTCACATATAGACCCTTCTACTTGAGCTTTTTGTTTAATTATTTTTTTTATTTTGCCCAGATACTTATAACATTATTAACGATAATTTTTATGTAATAAATAACAATGTATAAGATAAATTAAGTTATGCAATGTACTCATAAAAATATATGATCAACCTTTTAAACGGATACATCCATCTAAATTGCACTGGACCACCATTACGAGCCTCATCGATCAAGTGAACAGGTAAGTGCTCCATTATATTGAAAAACGCCGGAGGAAAAATTCGTTCTAATTTGCATAAAATTATCAAAATATTTTTCTCCATCTTGTCAAGATCATCGTGTCTCAATGTATTTGAATACAAATCTTTGAAAAATTGACTCAATTCAACTAATGGTTTCCAAATATCGTCGGGCAATTCCTTGAATGCAATAGCAGTAATTGTTCCATGAATATATGACAATCATGACTCTTCATGCCATGAATTTTGGCTGCTTGTGAGTCTACACAAAGACTTAAATTTGAGGAATACCCATTTGGCATTTTTAGTTGTTTAATCCAATCACGTATTGCTCTCTTCTGGTCCAACGTGAAGGTGTACTTAGCTTTTGGCTTTCCCCATTGTCCGCTTGACTTTTGCACTAATTCTAACTCACACCGCCTACAAAGTTCGGCCATATCCATCCGTGCATTTGTGTTGTCTTTAGTTTTTCCTTTAATGTCCATTACTGTATTAAAAATGTTATCAAACATATTTTTTTCAATATGCATGACATCCAGGTTATGACAAATTAAAACATCTTTTCAATATGGTAATTCCCAAAATATATTTTGTTTTGTCCAGTTGTGTGTTATACCATACTATGGTAACTTATCCATATACGGGTGCTCAGTAATTTTCGGTAACCATTGGACAAGTTCGGCTATTTGATGACCATCAACTTTCTGTGGTGCCGGGTCGAACTCAATCTTATTTTTCTTGAAATTCATTTTGTTCCGTCGAAAAGGATGATTCATTTCAAGAAATTGTCGATGACAATCAAACCATGTATTTTTCCTTCCATGTTTCAATGTACGGCCTTACTGTAACCCATACTACGGACATGCTAATTTATCAGCAGTCATCCAACCAGATAGTCTCCCATATGCAGAAAAATCATTAATTGTCCACATCAAGGTAGCTCTCATCATAAAATTTTATTTTTTTGATGCATCATACGCCTCAACACCCACATCCCAAAGTTCTTTCAACTCATCAATAAGTAGTTGCAAATACACGTCAATGTTGGCTTTTGGATTTTTTGGCTTGGGAATTATACATGTCAAAAACATGTAGGGCATTGACATACACATATCGACTGGCAAATTATACGGTGTTATAATTACCGGCCAACATGAATAAGGCGATGCAAATTGAGAGTAAGGTGTGAATCCATTAGAACACAAAGCAAGTCTAACATTTCTAGGTTCAGCAACGAAATCAGGATAAACTTCATCAAAATTTTTTCATGTATTCCCATCAGCTGGGTGGCACATAACCCCTTCCGGTCGACGATATTCAACTTGCCATCGCATGTATGGTGCTGAACTCAAAGATGCATACAAACTTTTAATCGTGGGATTAGTGGTAGGTAATGCATTCGCTTAACGGGAATGTGTTTATGTCAACCTTGACTTCTGACAAGAATTTCTCGATATCTGGGAGCACTACAGAATTTACATTCCATTGCGGTAGAATTATTTTTATGATACAACATGCATCCATTGACACAACAATCAGTTTTGTAGCTAACCAAACCCAATCTTTTTACAAGTTTCTACACCTCGTAAAAGTTTTTTGGGAGGTCATGCAAGGGTAGGCATTACTTCAGACATTAACTGTATGATTTCATCAATACTGTCCTGTGCAATATTGTAGTCAGTTTTGATACTCATTACCCTTGGCGCAACAGATAAAGGCGAGTGATCCTCGCATCCAGGCCAAATTGGTTTTTTTAAATTTACTCAAAAGATCAAAGAATTTTTGAGTTTCCGCATTTTGTACCTCTTCCACAATAGGTTGCCCATCGTTATTCCTCATACCCACCATATCAGTTACAACAACGTTTTCCCTAACGACATCGAAGCACATCTCTGCATATCTTTGTAGGGGATTGTTGTCAAGATTAACGGATGTATTTGGTTGACCGAATGATGTATTAACTTGAATGGGTCCTATCTCACCATGATCTACCCAAAACCAATAATTTGTTTTAAAATCGAAACGGAGAAGATGTTCCCTAACTTTAAACGATTCTAGAACAACCCACTTTTTAACGCATTTTGCACATGGACATCGAATCATTTGAAACTTTATAAACTCTTCGCAATCTTTAGCATGTTCTATAAATCCATCCACTCCATCAATAAACGAGTTTGAAAGCCCCGAAGAATTAGCCTCAGTCCTTTTATACATCCACATTCTATGCGAGGGTATATCCATCTACATATTACAAATTAAATAATTATTATTTGGTTTGTTTATACTTAATTACTATATTATCTAACTTTTCATTGTTACAAATTTTACATTTTATAGAAATTCAAACACAAGCATCATATTACAAAACGTATACAAAAATTTCACAAAAAACAAAATATACATGCATTATTATATTTTATTTACTAATTATATATTGTCATAAAATACATATCACCCCCTTATATCACCACAACATGCAAGTACGTATAAACCACAGCAAACAATGGAAAGGCTCCACCCCTTTCCCCAATTCCCATCCACCATCTCCACATCTCATACTACTTTAATAGCTACAAACTAACTAATAACATATAAATATACATCTAATTATAAATATGTATAGCCAAGCAATGGCTCATATTAGCAAATGTTAGACATACGTACCTTTTCGATGTTTATACCAAATTAGAATGCTACACAAATGAAGTAGAACAAGCGAAATACCGACAATTTCAAGACAAATAAATAAATAAATTACAATCATATTTCATACTTTACACCAACAATTTAAAAAATAATTTACACATTACAAAATAACACATATAAAACGCATTAATTTACACATCCAAAAAATATATATTGAAAAATACATAAGATATTATCACACATATCATCAAACACTTCTAACATTTGTACATTATCAACAATCAATAATTATGTTAAAATACATGAATTTATACAATATCTAACACATAAATCATGCATATTTATATATCAAGATACTAAAACACTTAATATGTAAAATAACAAAAAAAAACTATAATCCAAAAAACAAAACTGGTAAAATTGTTAAGGACCTAGTAGCGGCGGCAGAGGGGGCGGCGGCAACTGCGGGGGCAATGGGCGGCGGGGCCGTCGGCGGTTGGAGAATCAGAAAGAGAGAAATTTGAAATTGAGAGAGAAAGAAAATGGAAGAGAAAGTAGAGGAGAAGGGTTTAGGCATAAAAAAGGGAGGAGGGGAATCGGGGGACATTTCCCCCGATTTTTTTTTAAAAAAACCAGGGGAAATTTTCCACGGTTTTCCCCCGGTTATAGGGGAAAAAAATTTAAAAAAACAATCGGGGGAAATGTCCCCCAGTTTTCCCTCAGGTGACGGGAGAAAAATTTTAAAAAATAAATCGAGGGAAATTTCTCCCGATTTTTCCCAAATTTTCGGGTGAAAAAATTTCAAAAAAAAAATCAAGGGCAATTTCCCTCAGTGTTCCCCCGCTCTCTTCGGGGGAAAAACAATATTAAAAAAATCGGGAGAAATTTCCCCCGATATTCGGGGGAAAAAATTTTAAAAAATAAACTGGGGGAAATTTCCCCTGGTTGTCCCCCGATTTTCGGGGGAAAAAATTGAAAAAAATAAACTGGGGGAAATATTCCCTCGGTTTTCCCCCGATTTTTGTAAACAAAATTAAAAAAAACGGTTTGTTTCCCCAAATTATATGTTTGACATAATTTACTTGTATATTAATTATATATATAAGTATTATTTTGCATAAAATAATTTAAATATACTATATTTGATATTTTTATTATTTTTGATATATTAGTTCTAACTTATTGGTAGTATAATTTTCATGTTATCTTTCTTTATTCTATTCTTTATATTTTATCAATATATATTTTATGAAACTTTAGATGTATTTTCCATATCTTAGTTCATATTATATATTCAAGTTATGAGTTAAATCTTTACATATGCTCTCTATATTTCAAGTTATTTAAATCATAATTATTTAAGTTATAAAAAGTAATAAATAAAATATATTGCAAAATATAAAAATACGTATCACATATAATTTTTTGCATATTATAATCTATCCATGACCAAAATAAGTCTGGTCCCTTTGATATGATCTAAAACGATAAATTTTTTTGTGTAAATTTAAAATATATATATATTTCAAAAGAAAATATTTGATTTAACTCTAAAGAGTTTTAAAAAAATGTCTCGGGGCAACATAACCAAACCAAAATTTTTATTATCGTGTCATGATTTTTGGTCATAAACATCTTTAGTAAATAAGAAGTAATTGATAAAAAGAGAATACTATTCATAAAGAATCAATGTCCAATGTAAAAAAAAAAAATGAATAATAACATAGAGATATCAAAAGACTTCTTAGCAAGCAAATATACTGACCTAAGATTGTTACCATCTCATCTAACAAGAGGAACATACCAAGAATGGATACGAGACAACACCTATCTATTGTCATGTACTATGGAACCAACTACAAAGAGATTCTACTATTCAGCTTGCCCAGTAAATTAAGTTTATCTTCTTAACATTTCAAATAATCAAATTATTTCAACACATTGGGTTTAATTGAGCACTGAATAAATATTATATAAATTAATCTAGACCTAAAAGTAAAATAATAAAAAAAATCAAGTCATAGAATAGTAAACTAAATTAAGTAATATGGCATCTGCACCCTTAAGGGTGTGTCTCGTACGTAAATTTTAGTAAAGAAAATAAAGAATTCCTTATTACCAAAAAAAAGTGTGCGAGGCTCCCCAATGAATTGCAGTTTAATTGGCTTATTCAAAGGTGTGTTAAAGTTCAAAAGAAAACTCTATTATCCATTTAAGGAGGTAATATAAATAAATAGATGATAAGGTCATTTATAATCAATAAAAGAACAATTCAAATTGAGAGAGAGAGAGGGGGAAAAAAATTCACTTACGAACGTGTTTTCGTTTAATAGTTTTGAATCATATTAATTATTTAAAAGATCATGATTATAGAAGGGATAAATTTCTCAAATAGTCATATGGGTGAGGGAAAATATGATATGAATTAATTTATATTTGGTTATTATTTTAAATTAAAGGAAAATATAAAAATACACCCTAAAACAATTCAAACAATTAATTAACTGCACTAAAAAAAATCGCTCGATTTTCCCATATTTATTTATTACAAAATTATTTAAAAATTCAAGGAAAAAAAATCGGGGGAATTTTCCCCTGGTTTGTTATAAAAAAAATTCAAAAAAAAAAAGCCGGGGGAAATCTTCCCCCGGATTTCCCCCGATTTTGTATTAAAAATTAAAAAAAAAAAACCGGAGGAAAATTTTTCCCAAATTTTCCCCCGATTTATTATAACAAAAATTGACAAAAAAACCGGGGGGGAAATTTTCCCCGGATTTTCCCCAGAATTAATATAAAAAAAATTGAAAAAAAATCGGGGGAGTATTTCCCCTGAATTATCCGCTGGTTTCTTACGAAAAAAAATTCAAAAAAAAAACCGGGGGAAGTATTCCACTGGATTTCCCCTGGTTTCATATTAAAAATTTAAAAAACAAAACGGGGGAATATTTCCCCCAGAATATCCGCCTTTTCTTTACAAAAACAAAATAAAAAAAAACCGGGGGAAATCTTTCCCCAGATTTCCCCCGATTTTTAATTAAAAAATTTTAAAAAAAGGGGGAAAATTTTCCCAGGATTTCTCCCGATTTATTACTTTCGCAATGCCTGCCGGAATTCCCCCGGTTTTACTCCGGCGGAATATTCTCCTAGAATAGTTTCGCCGGAAATCGGCATTTTTCCTGTAATGATCATGTATATTGGTGGATGATCGTGATAGTATAAAAGAACTTCAATTTTTTCCTTGCCATAATTTTATCTTTTCATTACTTCAATAATCCATTAATGTACAATCTATTTTGATAAATATAATAATAGATGACATCAGAAAATTACGAAAAAGAATGATTGGTTTTGTGTAGTAGGTACACCTTGTGGATTACAGTCGCTTCAAACTTACAATTGTCCATGTTGAAAAATGACCACTAGGCTTATTTCATAAACTAGTAGTAACCTAGTTCAACTCAAAATACTGAGTTGAATTCAAAAGTATATGCCTGATCATGGTCCCAAAAATAGAATTTGCATGAATTGGACGATATATTTTCCCATTACAAATGTATCCTTCATAACATAGGAAAATCTAATTAATGCTGCCAACATAGACTTGCAATCTCTTTGATGTGGTCGGATTTCGTACGGGAACACGTCTACTCTGAGCAAAGGTGAAGTTAGACCAAAATAGTCCAATGTCCATCCAAAGTCCGAGTGAAGAGTATGAGTGTGCTAGTCGGGTTTTATTCTGCAAGGATGGAACACACGTAAGCCTAGTCGGAAGCGTCTCCGGCTAAGACCCCTCTGACGCTCAAGTCAGAATTCGAGCAGGTAATCGGAAGGTGATAACGTGCGTAAAGTGAATTTGGAAAGCTTACCCCTTCTGAACAGTAACGTTATGCTATTTATAGAAATTAGAGACGGATGGACCGGACTAGGGTTAGACCGACCGAGCCTTGCTATTCGTACATGAGATATTCCTCGACACGTATCGTGGATGCTTCGGGTACATTCATTATCAGAGACGGTTATTTTTGGGACCACTTCGGGGATGGTGCGTGACCACCCGGGGAGAGTGAGACAATCATCGAGGATTCTATGGTTTCGGGGAGACCTCTCGTCAAAGAGACACATGGATGCGGGGGCGCATTGGTGAGTTGTGCTCAGCCTCCGTCATCAGTCAGCAAAGTTATGGCCTGACCGGATTCTTTCAGACACGTGGCACCTCACGGTTGGAAGTTTACGTTGAGCTGGCGTCGACGTGGCTGAAGACAAATTTGGCCACGTCACTCTTAACTTCTTAGCTCAACACCGTATTTCAAAAATTCAGAACCTCACATGCAAGTTCCCTTACAAATAATCTCTCCATTAATTTTCAAATATTCCACGTTGTAATTATGACTTTTGGTTCTGAATTTTGCAAATTAGCCTCAATATGTCCTTAGTGAGTAAATCACACAGTATATATAACCCCCCAAATCCCAACTGTAATTCGGTTTAGTATATCCTAGGTGCTTCTCTAGCGGGGATGCATCTTCAATTTGTGACATGTGTCCTATCTAATTTTTTTATTCTTCTCTCTCCTACTACATAATTTTTTTTACTCTCTTTCTGTATTCTCTCCCCTCTCTCATCTCCTTTTATACTTGTTTTCTTAATTGATTTCATTTTATTTTTAAAATTTTTTTCACTTATCATTAATTTTTTTAAATTGGTGATGATTTAATTTTTCACTTATCATTAATTTTCACTTAGATTGTCATATATTCTAGCCAACTTAAATTATTTCAATCCTTATTCACATTAATATAATAAACCAAAATAGAATTGGAATGGTAAATAAAAAATGTCATTTTCTTTTAACTTGAGCAATAACAAAGTGAACAAAGTGTGTCAGTATCACTAAACAACACAAAAAAAAAGATAAAAAATAAAAAAGTACACAATGTATGACGATTTAATAAAAAAAAGAAGAAATTAAAAACAGGTGCACAATTAATGATGTTTAAAACAAAAACCAAGAGAAGAACGAAATTAAAATTAAAAGTTAAAAAATTAATGATAAGTGAAAATTAAAAAAAAATTAAAATGAAATCAATTACAAAAAATAAGTATAAAAGAAGATGAGAGAGGAGAGAGAATAAAGAAAGAGAGTAAAAAAAAAAATGGAATAGGAGAGAGAAGAATAAAAAAAATTGAGTAGGACAAATGTCACAAATTAAAGATGCTTTCCCACTAAACCCTGAAATTTTACACAAAAACAACTATCCTTATTACATAACTCTCCCTCGTATTTTCTTAACAAAACCCCCACATTTATAAGTATTTTTGACGGAAATGAAAACTCTTAATTTCTTCTTGATCGTCTTTCTTTTACTTAGCTCAGTTTTGTTTGCAACTGAGGCCAGTCGTCTCAACTCTAGGCCGCCGAGTCCAAGTGGCGGCAATAAATATGTTAATATTGCCCACACATTGGGAGGAATTAAGGACTCCGGTCCGAGCCCTGGTGAAGGACACAAGTGCGAAAATGCTGAAACGTTTGGAGTTGGAGTCAAAGAATCGGCCCCCAAGTCCCGGCTAGGCCTGTCAATGGGTGGGTAAATACCCACCCAGGCCCAAACCCAATTAATACCCCTAAAAAAGTTCAGACCCGGACCCGACCCGGACCCAGTCCAGACCCGATGGGTCTGTGAAATGGGTAAAATTCAGACCCGATTTTTTTTGGGTCGGGCCTGGGTCAGACCCGATTTTTTTTTTTTAAATTTTTTTATAAACCAAGTATAATGAGAGCTTTTTTTTTTTTTTGGTTATGAAGTATAATGAGAGCTAACATGCTAATCTTCACATATTATTTGTTGTTGCCATGGATGTAATTGAATAGATTGCAATGAAGAGCAAAAAAAAAAAAAAAAAAACAAATAGTGTCATTAACAATTAATACATAGCTCAAAAAATATTAAAAAAGAAAATTACATATTCCAAATCAATCAACAAATTCTTCTAGCCCGTTTCTCGCAATAGCCCAAAAATCACTTTTGATTCAACAGTCTTCGCTACATTTTAAACAAAAACAAACAAAATAAGTCAAGAATAATTTGTGTGCACATTATATCTATACAAATGCATAAAAAAAATTAAAGAGGATGAAAAAGTACCTCTTCATATTACACTCTTAACACGCTTTCCACTTGGCTTTCAGATGATGTGGCACCTTTTTCTTGAGGTGATGAAAAATAACGAAGATGAAAAATTATGTTGATGTAATTGGAATTTCAAACAAATAACAATAAAATAATTATACTTACTTTTTTCTGGAGGAAGTTCAATCCAATCATCGGCTAGAATCAGTGCGTGACCCCGACATTACCAAAGCTATCAAAAATATACATTTAAACCATTTAAGATAAATATACCAAAAAGAGTGAGAGACCAAGAGCAGAGGTTTGAACAATTACACATAATAAGAAGGGAGGGCAGTGTAATAAACATTACTGATCAGAACAACTAATTGACATGACAACTGCAATCAGGATAAGCTTGTCAAGGGCAAGGTCACAGGTTCAGTAAACTGTCTGACCCCCCAAAAAAAACCCACAGAAGGAAAGAAAGAAAGAACAAAAAAATAAAAGAAGTAGCAATTGCATAAATCTTGATTGATCATGAGATGAAGGCACATCATATGAGATTTCAAACAACTGTAAAACAGGATCTATACATAGAAAGAACCAAGTCTAACAACCTCCATAAAAGAGTATCCTAGGATCTTTCAACATGTTGGACTTTCTTTAACTAAATTCACATGTCTATTTATCCTGAACTACAATTAAACTAGATACCAACCTGAACATAATGCTCCAAAAGTTTGGGCTAGATAAGATCCAAAGTTGCTTTAGTATGGTAGCCCACTAGCACTAGAATGTTACAAGCTGTTTCCATAATTATGAGCAGAAAAAGATATTTTTTCCACAGCTTTGGAAGGGGAAAAAAGAAACATAACACACGCCAAGCATGCAAATTTATTCTATTCACTGGCATTCCATTC
Source organism: Petrea volubilis (assembly GCA_026212405.1). Lineage (NCBI taxonomy): Eukaryota > Viridiplantae > Streptophyta > Magnoliopsida > Lamiales > Verbenaceae > Petrea > Petrea volubilis. The sequence goes on along the minus strand of CM047877.1, from coordinate 3,406,085 downwards.
TCGCTGAAGGGAAAGGAAAATCAACAAATTTAGCAGCAATAGATAACAATTCTTTTACAGATACGTACCTCAAATTGTATAATTGGATCTGCAGCTAACACAATAGGAAATGAAGTTGTTAACTGCGCATGGAAAGCTCAGTTAGTAATTTTTTTTCTCTCTTTTCCTCTTCTTTCTTCCATTTAAAGGCTATCTCAGAACAGTTAGAGCTAAAGAAACAAGTTGAAACAATTCCAAGAAAGACAGGTGTAAGTACATGTACAAAATAAAATATTTAGTACCAAAAAAATAGAAGCACAATAGCTAATTGATTGGCTGCATTAACTAGTTGCTACTAAAGCCTCTTCATTTGATTACATTTGATAATGCAAAAGAAGCAATTAGACGTATATTAACACTTAAGGAATGTTTTGTCTGACCTTCAGAAAGAATTATCTCTTCATCTGAGTATTTTGGCAAGGAAAAGTTTCACAAAATCTTGGGGTAGATCCATATACAAAATAAATCAAAAGTAAGATGAAACAACTTAGAAGAGGCAAAAGGAAAAGAATAAAAGGAGCACAACTGACTTCACGTTTTCAGCACAAGGGAAAACTTGAAGATATAAATATTAGAAAAGGCTTAGCAGAATAGAGTTATCTATAAAATGCACTTATCCAATTTGTACTTAAACAATTAGTTGTTCATTTATCAATGTCAAGGGATTTTCTTTTCATTCTTCACCTCCATTGATTTTGTGTGGGCTTCTCGATCACACATTCAGATATCCCATATTTAGGATCACATCAGATGATATTCCCTGTATCATCTGTGCTTACAAAAGAACATAACAAAACAGGGGAATATTAGAAATTTCAAAAACAAGGTATACCACTACAAAACCATACAAGTATCACAAGCGCGTATTAACATAGATGTAGATGCATCCAGAGAGAACCCAAGTACAAAATTAAAAGTCAAAGGAATATAAGGGCCGGGGTGAACTCGATTTGAAACACAACTTCAAGTTGGCTAAAGCATATTCAAGTCCATTCTGTCCCAGAAAAATCGCACCAGCACGATACACTAATTTCGGGAGTAGGTCGCTGATTTCTTAAGGACCAACGATTACATTTTTTACTGTATTTAGCTTTAAAAAAGCACCATTTTTCAAGAATATAGCATAAAAAAATACCTAACGGAGCGGCGGGGTTGGGCGGCGGCTCTGCGGGGTTGGGCGGTGGCGCGGCGGGGCAGAGACTGAGAGACCAGCGGGAGAGAGAGCTTGTTGTCTAGAGAGAGAGAGAGAAGCAGAGTTTGAGAGTGAGACTGTGAGAGGCACTTTCAGCGTTCAAATCGGGTAGGGATTGGGTTATGGGTTACCGGGTACTAATCGGGTAAATACCCGGACCCAGGCCCGAATAGAATTTTTTATTGGGTTTGGGTCGGGTTTGGGCCTGGGTAAAATTAATTGGGTTTGGGCCTGGGTTTTTTTTTTATTTTTTGGGTCTGGGTGGGTAAATACCCACCCATTCCCGGCGCAGGACATTAAATATATATAATTAGTTGATGGTACTTGTGTAGTCCCAACTATATATTCCCGTAATTGCTATAGTTATTTTGTTTAACATTCTTTGAAGTCATTATTTTTTCATTAAGTTGTATGCAAATGTGACTTCACATTGAAAGCAATATGTATGTGATCAATATCAGCAATAAAGAACATTTGTCGTTTGATGAATGTGTTGTTATGTTATCGCTTGCATTTATAGATGTATATTTGGAAATATTTACTTCAATTACTCGGAGTTCCCTCCCTCCCTACACACTTGATATATATATGTAACTGTTTGAATATATATTTTGTTTGCATATATATAACTGTTTGTATATATATATATATATAACTGTTTTCTCGAATTTTTCTCCATCAAGATGTTCCTCACATTGTGGGCAAACTAATTAACCATGTATTTAATTTGGTGGTTCAAATAAATTTTGAAAGGTAATTTTGGGCCCGTTTGGATGGGTTTTTTAAAAAAGTGATTCTCAAACAGTATTTTGTATAGTAGAGTTTTTTTTTAATCCAAATAATTTTTTATTTGAATACAGTAATTAAAAATGCTTTAAAATGTACTTTTCTTTGAAATTATTTTGGGATAACTTCTAAAAAAGACTCTTTTTAACTTTTTTCTAACTTCTGTTTTTTTCAGAAAACCCATCCAAATATTTTTATTTTTATTTTTTTGCTGTGAAGTACTTTTTTCGAAAAATAAGTACTTTCTTAAAAAAGTCCATCCAAACGGATTCTTTGTATGTTTATATGTGTAGATTTTCAAACTTCTTTTTCTGCTTTAGTTTTGTTTTTTTGTGGTGGGGGGGGGGGGGGGGGACGACGAGGGTGAGGGTGGTGTTTGGGTGGGGTGGGGCATGTATATATATATATATATATATTATAATGTATATATTATTAAATAAGTTACATTTTAATTTTTTAATTTTGCGCCATGTAAGCGAAATCCGATCAATTCACACCGGAAGTCCTTAATGTGTCAAAAATTATTAAATGGATGTCCTAAAATTAAAATTGGACAAATTAGTGTCCTAAATATCAAATTGGAGATTTATACAATCCTAAAAATGTAATTTTCCCCGAGAATGTAGTAGACAATTATGAAAGTAGTTGATAATTAAAGAAGTTTTCAGGAAATTAATTCTTTGATTTTTTGAATATTCCTCGTATTTTTATATAGGCAAAGTTGTTCAAATTGAATGAAACTTCTCATTTCAAGTCTACTCCTAAAGTCGGCAAAATTGCATTTTTCGTCCTGTAACTATAGGTGTTTGGCATTTTTGGTCCTGTCCAAATTGAAATTGCATTTTTGGTCCTGTAACTATGGGTGTTTGGCATTTTTCGTCCTGAACAGGACTAAATTTCCGGATTTTTTAAAGATACAGGACGATATTGCGAATTTTAATTTGGACAGGACCAAAAATGCCAAACATCCATAGTTACAGGACCAAAAATGCAATACATTTTAAAATTGATAGGATTTTGGTTCTTAAATATCTAATTTGTCCAATTTTTACTAAATAAATTAGCAAGGAGAATTGGTATGAAGAGAAAAGAATTAGCAACAAAAAAAGAAAAGAAAAGAAAAGCTCATATGTATAAATATTAAAAATTTTAAAATTTGTTCCCTTTAAAATTTTTAAAAAAAATTATCTTTTGAATTTTATAAATGAAAATTGCATTTTTGGTCCTGTAAATATGGATTTTTGGCATTTTTGATCCTGTCCAAATTGAAATTGCATTTTTGGTCCTGTAACTATGGGTGTTTGGCATTTTTCGTCCTGAACAGGACTAAATTTCCGGATTTTTTAAAGATACAGGACGATATTGCGAATTTCAATTTGGACAGGACCAAAAATGCCAAACATCCATAGTTACAGGACCAAAAATGCAATTTTGCCCCTAAAGTCTTTGTAAAGAGCTCATTTCTTTCATAATAATTCTAACTTATGTTATGATTTAAAATACTCAAAATTATCATAAATATGTCATATTGTGGGAGAATATAGTTATTAATAATTGCTATTTCACTAGTAAAAAAATCATGGATAGTACATTTAAGTAATTAGCTATATAATGATGATAAAAAAAACTCTTAATTAAGGACTTGACTACTTTCAAATTTAACGGCAATTTGACTATTTTAACTACCATTAACTAACTAAGCATGTGCATTTCAAGGCACAAAGCCCTATTTAAACACTTTTTCCCGCGCTTAAATTGGTTGAGGCGGTGAAATTAGACTACTAAATTCTGATTGTTTATACAAACCATCGTTTATGAGCAGAGCGGTGTCATTCGAATCTCCAAAACTCCTATTTCAAACCTTGAGATAAGGGAAGAAGAGCAGATAACTTATTGAAAGCTAGCGTCTCTAATATGATTCTAAGTATTCTAAATGATTTTTTACTTTGAAATTTATCTTTGTTTTTGGGAGAATGGTGCGATATGGTCCATAATGAATTTTGTTCTGTTTGATTAATGAGTGATTGTCTTAAAAATCACATCCAATTGATGAAAAGACTCTAGTAGAGTGACTACTGGGCTACTACTCATAATATACGCCTTGAAAAGCTTCGAGAATTAAAGAGGGAGCCACAAAATCAAAAGCGTGAGGAATAGAGCTTGAAGAAATTAAACACACAATTTGTCACACAAATTCTTTCCATGCGTAGTTTGCGATCAAGATATGATCACACAATGATTCCTCTACTACATTGAGTTGAAATTTTACAAGCAGATACTAAACATATTGATTTAGATTTTGGACGATTGGATCGAAGATTAGATGGTTAGATTGTGAGCTATACAACTCGGATTTCCAATTTTTTCTTTTGGTTTCTACTCTTGTATGATTAATGCATTTGTATTATGGGTTACCAATATCTGTTTTTTGATGGTTTCTTGATGCTTTACATCCTCCTATCTCAGTGGTTGGAGAAGAATTTTGTGTACCTATTATATTTGTTACGGTGAAAGGTTGCTCAAATTTTGTGTCATGTTTTCCCTCCACCATCGGATTTTCTATATAAAGCTTAGTATGTTCTTATTAATATGTACCCTAAAAGTTCCAATTCATATTAAAAATTGTATTATTTTGGTTATTTGTGAAATTAAATTTATTACAAATTATGTGTATTTTAATTCCATTAGATGGGAATAATAATTGATGGCATGTGATTGGAATTTAAATTAAAGTGTTGTTTCCTAGAAAGAATTAAATTGAGAAAATCATATGCCATTATTATTTTTCTTCATAGTGGATGATAAATAAATTTATCTGATAAGAGTACTGTGATGCTCTAATACATGATAACTTGTCTAAAATTATGAGAATGGTGATTCCAAGTATGGCATTTTGGTGTTCACGGAAGAGATAGGAGCACTAAATTGGACCACTTAACTATTCGATTTTAAACTACTATCCAAAAATGAATAATTCATTATCATTGACTCTAAATTCAAAAAATATCACCAAAATTATATGAAAATGTGATTTTTCATACGAAACATTTTAACAAAGGCAAATTGAAAATTTTAGGATAAGATATGAAAATAAAATTAATAGTTGCTTGATTGAAAATTCACTAGTAGTTCAAGTTAATTTTAGAGTACAACAATTTATTAAAAATGTGGAATAAAATAAATGGTAGTCAAATATTATCATGAGATGATAATTGATTTGATCAATTTGGAGCTAAAATTAACTTTTACGAAAGTCCTTTCGCAAACTTTTCAGTACAACTCATTAAAAAAGATATTTAACTATCTGTATGATGAAAATATTCAATCAAGGTTTGCGAGAAAAGTGAAAATTTTGATTTTGAGAAAAATAATTTTTTTTTTCAAAAGAAAAAAATGGACTACATGTCATCCGACACGGATGTATCATTGACATGGCAAGTAGTTAATAGTGCCATGTGGCACCAAGAAATCACAAAGTCAACTAGTTGGCTGATTGGGTTAGCATATGTAGTTAACTGTGGCGCGCCAAACACATGTTGGTTTTTGATTGGCACGTCTTCCAAGTGACTTTTAGAGCCCGTTTGGATGGGGTTTTGTTAGAGGAAAAGCACTTATTTTTTGAAAAAAAATAGGTCTTTAGAAAAAAAAAAAGTTATATTTGGATGGCCTTTAGGAAAAAAGCTGAAGTTAGAAAAGAAGCCAAAAAATAGTTTTTATTTTTAGAAGCTATTGAGAGTAACTTCAAATAAAAGCATATTTCAATACACTTTTAATTATTGTATCCAAACACAAAATTAATTGGTTAAGAAAAAAAAAACTCTACTATAAAAAATACTGCTTGAGAAGCGCTTTTTTTAAACTCATCCAAAATGTCCCTTAAGCGCTTTTGTTTGTCACACTGAACATGTAGCGCATTCTGATGTATAGATGAGTTCTAATATCATTTGCACTCATTAAGGGGTTGTTTGGCTCACTAGACTCACATTTTTCGCTAAGCTATTGATACACACTAGTTTTCCAAGGACTTTAAGCCACGTCCTCCTTGGCATTTCCTTCGTCGACCACACTTTCAACTTCATCTAGACTTAGGCAGATTTAAAAAGATCCCAATGCCTATTTAAAAACATTTGAGTTTGGTAATACTTTCTTATCTGAGGACCACCTTGAAGAAGCTTTATCAAACACCATATTTCGGGATTTGCAACATCATTCTCTCCACAATCATTTTCTTACACTCTCTTGCCTTATGTCCCTTCTCCTTGAAATTAAAGCACTGTCTTTCAAATTTTTTGCCACGACTTTGCCTGTTTGAGCCTCCCCCTCTAAGAGTGCTCCATTCGCTTTGACAACCCCATCGTTCCATTTAAACCGGATGGTACCATGCTGCTTGGAATTCCATTTGCCTTTATTGGCAAAAAGTGCTTCATCTTAATCCTTTGGTGAAGCTCCCCCGATTTGCTTGGCTAATGCTTTTTGACCAATTAACAATTTTAGAATTTTGCAAGCAACGACTGAGTTTGCCATCCTTGTAAGGTAGCAATAAAGAGCCTATATTATTCAAGCTTCAGACCATGGACTTTGTGGGTCTAAATTCGAGATCTCCTGACATAGCATCTTCACCTTATGAAAATATTGTACAATTGTCATGTCGTTTTGTGCTGTCGAGAGTATTCACTCTCTAAAAATTGGAGCTTGGTGTCATTTTTCTTTGAAAATAGCTTGACGAACGTATCCCAAGCTTGCTTTGGGATTGTGGCATATCGGATGTGCACATCTTTTTCAACCATTGTCTTCAAGGCGAACATTGTCTTGTTCGCTTTGATCTTCCACTTCAGCAGTGTGCCGTTTGCATTTTTCAATTCTGGCTACATTACCTCGCTACCGACACCCTCACACAAGTCTTATCCTTCCATATAAGACATCATAGAAGTTGATCACATATTATACTTGCTGTTGTTGAGCATTTTCATTTTGCCCACAACTTTTAGGTCTATTATTGTGTCGATAACAAAAAAACTCTCTTAAAACTACAATAGCTGATCTTCCATAAGAAGAATCGGTTCGTGATACCAAATTTAAAAGAAAACACTTCACTATACTCAAAGAAAGGTAAACAAAATAGAAATATATAGCCACACGTATTAACATAGAAGAGAAGTGAAGGAATATTTGAAAATGATTTATTCTCTCCCAAAGTAGCCTTATATAGGCATTATAAACCACTCAAGATCATCTATTTCAAATAGCGTCTCATCTTCTATTTTAATTTATTGATGTACGTTAATGTACGTTAAGTATAAAGATCTTAGGCAAAGTATTTAATTCAAAAAAATAATTTTATACACGTTGAATGAATATATTTTACGAAATAGAAAATGAAATACAATTTAAAATACAAGAATTTATGTGCATTGAAATGAATCGAAATGCTCATACAAACCTTCTTGAATATAGGAAAGCACAAATTTAGGTATTCGGGCAAGAAAATACTAAATTTTCTTTCAAAAAAACTCCTACGCTATGTTTGGCTTTAAGATTTTGCCATGGAAAATAAAAGATAATTCAAAATCCTCTAGTTGTTTGGTTTTTAAAAAAATGGTAAGAAAAATGATCTTTTCACATCAAAAATAGATGATGAGAATTGTTTCACAGAAGTGAATTGATTAATAACTATAATGAAATGAGCAAGTGAGTTATTAACATGACGTTATAAGTATGACAGTAAGCGATGCGCGCGTCTTTCTTTATATGTTGCCAAAAAAAACAAAAAAAAAAACCACTGCTGCTATATATTTATCACTAATTACTAATAATATTAATTTAAATACAATTTTTGTCTCAATATTAGGTTTGTTAAAGAGTCCTTACAATGACATGTAAAATCTTTTATCACTTCAAATATATACTAGCAACTTTTATGCTCTAACTTATAACCATCAAAGAAGAAAATTTCCATATTCTCACTTAATATATTGTCATTACTTTCTTTTTTTTTTTTAGTAATTTGAGCAAAAAATAAAATTAAATTAAAACTTTTCACAAGAAGAATATTCACCCAAATGAACAACTTCTCGAAACTTTGACTTCATACACAAAGCAAAAGGGCACTAACGAAACCGCGAAAGGGCACTAACGAAACATTAAGTAGTAGCAACAGTAACAGTAGTAGCAAATCAAATCAATCAAGCCGCAATATTATACCGAACATGCCTAAGTAGAATCGGGACCACCACTGCCGGCGCGCTCAGCTGCGGCAGATGGCCTTCGCTCGACATGACCTCGACAATTGACTTGCCGCCAAGGTTCTGGTGGAGGTACTCGGCGACGACCACGGGCACGGCCAAGTCCTTCATGCTTTGGATAATGTGACACGGCACGGTCACGCGGCCCAAAAGAGGCCTCACGTCGCTGTAAAATATGGTTTGGGCTATGCTTAGCGCAATGTCGGGTCTCATGTTGAACAATGTCCTGCTGAACTCTTGGATCGAGACCGAGTCCATGTCGCACCCCACTAGCAAGGGTGCGAACCCGTCGCACCATGCCTTGTAATTTGATTTCATGGCTTCGAATAGTTGGTGGAGGTCTTCCTCTTCGAATCCGCCATAGTAATTTGGGTCGTTCAAGTACCTAGATGCACGCACACACCATCCACACACACATTTAATTGAATTAGAATCACTGACAATATTTCCCATGCTTCAAAGGCGGGTCCATATTCATTAAGCCAAAGTCTGACGGCTTTCTCAACAAATATGTTATGAGGCTTTTTTTTAATCTTTTTAATTTGATTAGTTTGCTGCATGGATAAGTGTACAAAGTAAAAGTACATAAATAAAACTGAATTAGACATTTGGATTTAACAAAAAAAATCGGAGCCAGTTTGGTTGATCTTTGAAGCTCATATTTCGAATTTCTAGAACTTAATTTCAAGTTTTTAAACAGTTGTACTTGGTATTCTTGTTAAAATGAAAATTGAAAAGATATCTTGTTGAATTATTGCCTTTGTTTGTACTCTTTTCAGCCAGTTTGGTTCTTTGCCTTTGATTTATATATATATATATATATATAGTTAAGTTTGAATTATTGCCTTTGTTTGCACCCTTTGATCAACGCTTCAAATTTTCATCGAACATTCAAGAACACACTGATGATCAAAGAACCCAATCCCGGTCTATTGTCTTTACCTAACGTTTAAATTTCTAGCACACCAATTGACATACGTGATGTGCATTTGTAAGTAGTCTCAATTATATATATATATATATATATATTCATTTTGTTTTCAATTTTCTTTCTTGATTTTCGTTGCAGAATTCTAAGTTCAGAAAGTGCACCTACTAGTTACGAGTTACAGATAATAGGAATAATTAAATTAGAAAAATTAAGAGGTGCCCTGAAAAGAGTACAAACAAAGGCAATAATTCAAACTTAACTATATATATATATATATATATATATATATATAAATCAAAGGGTGCATGTGACCCGCCTGAATTATAAGTGACTTTATTTTTGATAATTTAATTGTAAGTGATTTCGCCACAACAAAAAAAACTAACCTCGGAGAAGCAGAAACGGTGACAAGTTTGGCGAAAAGATCAGGCCTCGTAATGGATGCTATGACACCAATCATGGCAGAGACCGAATGCCCGACATATATGCACGACTGGACTCCGACCTCGTCAAGAATCGCAATAACATCATGGGCGTACCCTTCGAGGCTCGAGTACCGCTCGAAGTCAAAGTAGTCAGGGTTCGTCGTCCCAGCCCCCATAATATCATACAACAAGACCCGGTACTCGTCGACCAGGTGCGGTACGAGGTGTTTCCACACGGACTGGTCCGTGCCGAACCCGTGGCTAAGGACCACGGTCTGGTCCCCGGACCCTAGGACTCTAACGTTATGAGCATCTTCTAAAACTCCCATGTTTCGTTGTGTTTGTTTAGTTTTGGTGCTGTTTGATTGTTGGTGGTGGTGGTGGTGTGTTTTTGTAGAGTCGAGTTTTGTAGGGTACAAGACATTATTGGACTGGTTGCCGGGAAAAGAAGAGAATCGCGCGTCTTTAGATGCTAATATTCTTAATAATGTGACATTGTTTATTTGGTTTGATGGGTACTTTTGAACTGCTTTGTTGTGTCATTCGGGGATTAAACTTGGGATGACATCATGGATTCCAGGGCTCAACACTTGTTTGTGACCACCTCTTGCCTTTTTTAAAATTGTAAAGTTTTGTTTTCTTTTGATAATGAAATTTTGTTAATATACAGGGAGAAAAGAATGGAATTCATTTTTTTACCCATCGATTTAATTTTGTATTTTGTTTTTAAAGTGGTCAATTTCCTCTAAATTTCTCAATCAAGGGCGGTTTGGATCTTTTGTTAAAAACAAATATATACATACCCAAAAAAATTAAAGATTATGTCCCAACCTTTTCAATAAGAATGCCCTAGACTAAAGGATTAACCCGAAATAAGTGATTCATGCCGCCGGTTGGCCACCTCTTTCCAACCCAAGTAAATCAAAGAGTACTGAAAGTGATGAAGAACTCATATTTGCGACTCATTTCTTTTTTAAAGGGTTATAATTTCAATTTGCACCCAAAATTTTGAACTTTTTTCAATTTAGTAATAGGAGGACGAAGAATTAATGTAGTATAGTCAAATTTTTGGGTCTTGTGTGACTAAACATGGATTTATCCTAAAGCATGAAACTAAATATGTCGCGACCCCTGAACTATAAGACCAGAAGTGTAATTTTTCCCTTACATGGCAAATACCAACTAACGGCCACATCAACAATTTCATATGATCTCTAAGGGCGGGACTATAATTGTTGTAAAAATTAATACTCTAAAATTAAATTTGTATTTATCATAAATAATGGGACTAAATGTGCCGAAACACCTAAATTGTATGACCAAAAATGTAATTGGTTTTCTGATTATTTTGTAATAAAAGATCTGAACATGACTTGAAGGGCGTTAAAATCTAAGATTCCTCCTCTTGCATATAAACAAAACAAAACATTTATAAAAAAAAACAAAAAAAAAATGGTGCTAGAAGTGGAACCAATTGTGATGATTCAAATCACTCCAAAAACTTGAAAGCCGGAGGTTATCTTGACAAATTGATGTATTATTAGCAAGAAAAAAATTAGTGACGTTGACGAGGTTGTATCAGTTTTATAATTTTAATAAACTACTAAATTTACCTCTCAAAAGGTTAAAGAAATTACTCGTTATATTTTATAAGTCGTTTGTAATATTAAAATTTGCTAACTTTTTTTTTTTGTCTTAGTCACCCGGTTCCGACCAATTGATCGACTAATTCGAATCGGGTACTGCAGAGGCCCATTATAGGGGCGACCCTCCCAACCCAATTGCTCCATTCACAACATTAGGATTCAAACTTTAGATATTACTTAAGAAATCTAACGCTTCATCCTACTAGACCAATCGATAATTGGTAAAAATTTCCTAACTGTGTCACTTGGAATTGCATATGCCCAGTTAAAAGTTCACAAGAAGTCTACACTAGCGACAGGTTAAAAATTGGGGTACAAGGGCCTGAGTTACACTACTTAGGCCCAGAACACCAATTAAGATTTTATGTGCCACGTCTCAAATAGTGGGCCAATAGAGCACTCAAATAGAACTTATCTTTTACACAGTGGTTGGCCCATATTTAGTACTACCTTTGTCCTATTTTTAAAAATCAAGGAAACATTAAGGGCCTACGGGCGAGTGGGAAACAAGCGTGCGCGCGTGGTGAAAACAAAGCCGCTATAGCATACAAACGACATTTTCATCATTTGAAGGTACAAAATTCGAATTTTAAAAAAAGGTACATGTAAATTATACTTGGCTTTATAATTAATTAAGGGAGAAAATAACACCTTTCCGGTCCCTCCTTCCTCCGTGCCAATACTGGTGTACTTTCACTAGCAAAATGATTTAGCAGTTAAAATTTGAAGTACTTGTGCTATAAATTATTGAAGTTGACGACAATCCAGTTTAACGTTGGTCATTCGTGGCATAGCTCATGAGATGCTAGTAATATGGATAAGATTCGAGTAGTGTTTTTAGTCGTTAGTCGTTACATTATGTAAGTTAATATTACAATTTTACTTCTTAATATTTTTTGATATTTATCACATTTAATCGAACAACTACAAGCATCATTTGGATATTGGGTATTTTAGATAGCTTGGCATTGAAATAAATCCAACAAATATAAAAAGTAATGTGATTTGGATAACCTATAGAATGACCAATTTTTTGAAGTCAAATAAATACTACCGAGAGACAATTTACCATTCAAGTATAGATGCACAAGTTTTTATTAATTATCAATTGGTCTAGAAGGATAAGGCAATAGATCTCTTAAATAATGTGTAAGTTCGAACTTGAAAATTGTGTATGGAGTAACTAGATTGAGATGATCGCCTTTATAATGGGCTTCCGTAATTTTCGGTCCAAATTAATTGATGAATGGATAGAAACTGACTAAGGCCAAAAACATAAAAAAAACATAAAAGGTGCACAGGCTTTTTAAGTCTTCGACCTGAATTTCACAGCATTCAGACGTACGTAAAAGTCGTAGAAGATATTTAACCTAGATCATGTTTAATTTCTTCAGGGGTCAATCTCATTGAAAGTGATTTGTACATGTGATTTTTTCATATATTTTGGATCATATGACAAACTTGGTTAGGCTAAAAATTTTATGATCTTTTGAAGATGCCAATTAATAACGTCAACTGCCGTTGCTTTAACTAATCCGAATTCGAATGGTGCATAGGTTCAATTAGGTCTGGTAAAATAGTTTCGACCATGGGCCCAACCCAATCCAATCCAACCCAATTAATTTTGGGTTGGATTGGGTTGGGTTTGAGAATATATTTAAATGGGTCAAAATGCATTGGTTAAAATGGGTCAAATTGATTATGATTTATAAATGATTTTCAATTGATATTTTAATAGTTTGCTAATAGATTCTTAATGGATTTTTAATGATCCAACCCAAACTATAAAAAGAAATAAAGAATTATACTATCACCACAATTTTACCAATCAACAAAGTTTTTCTCTCTTCTCTCTCTCTCTCTCTCTTTATGAATTGCAAGCTACAGATCCAACAGATATGGGATTCGATATCATCAAGCATCGAGTCAAATAAATTAATTAATATTTCATGACATTAATGTATATTTAATTAATTATTTAGTTGAATTGTATATCATAAATCAAATCATGTTTTGGAATCTAATATTTATTTTAGTTTAATTTAATAATTCCAATTGGTGACAATGTTTGCTTGTTTTGTTGTTAGTGTTTGACATCGATCACTTTTTTTTGCTAAGATGTGGTGCTAATTGCATTATTAATTCTTTAATTAATTTGTGACAGGTATATTATATACCACTAGAGAAAAAAAGAAAAGAGAAAACTACATCTATGACGAAATGCTCATGTAATATTAAAATTATGAATGATATACGTTTATTTACACAAAATTTATTTATTATAATTATAGATTTTATAAATTCAATATGAACAATAATTACTTATGTGTGCTAATAAGAACATAAAGTTAGATATAAATTGGCACTGTTGAGGATTAGCAACACATATAAATACACAACAATAGCAATTAAAATTATAAGTATGATTAAAAATGATTAATATATTGAATTATTAGGACACTTGTGCCACTTATAATTATCAATAACCGCTTAAATAAAAATTATTATTAAGTTTATCAAAATTATTATTATGATTAAAAATATTAAACAATATCTTACACTATTTCTCGTTTGACATATTGTCACTTTTTTTTTTGTTCTCTCTTTTCTCCTTTGGAAATATTATTTTCTCATACTTGAAAATTGAAAATTGAAATATATATGAAATTGCATAGCAGTAATTGCTAAAACTCTAAAAGGGTATAAATATAATATTCAATTTGTATGAGTAAATTGTTTTTCTTCCTATTAAACCCGTTTTAACATGCTCTGACCCGTTTACAAACCGCACTCAACCCGTTTACAACCCGTTCAAATCCATTTACCACCCGACCCATTTTCAATCCGTTATCAAAAACTCATCATGAACCCAACCCATTTACAACCCGACCCGACCCGACCATTTGCTACCCCTAGGTTCAATATAAAAAACTACCGTCCCAACTCTCCATTTAAAATTTTAGAATTTGAATTTTGAATTACTTAAGGATCTAGCACTTCATTTCGTTAAACTTTGTATAATTTTCAATTAGATAAGATATAGAAACAATTTATCAAATGAAATATATGTATAGTAAAATCAAATGTTATTAGACATCTCCTGTACATGCTCTTAGTTCCAATAAGAGTGAGAAATAAATAACTCATAGGAGGACACCAACGGCAAATTGGGTTATTAGTTTGTGGTTTACAGATAAACCACGTATCGCATGTCTCTACTGTCAAAGTATCATAAAATTAATTACTGCTCATACAAATTAATTTGTAAAACTCACAGTTACTGGTAATCATACAAGTTTTTAGCAAATTACATACACAAGTCGCCCTGGCGATAACCAGATTCAGATCATTTAAAACCACTCAACTAACCGGGAAGCAAATTAAAACAAAAAACATTAAATTAACAAGACATTATTCATAAACAATTTTGATATCCAAATTTAAGGCACATACGATGATGTCACATCAACCTCCGGCGGCGGCGGAGGAGCCGGTTTCTCAGGCATCAACAATATCATGCTGTATGTGCTTAAGCAGCACCGGGATAGTGACTTCCGGCGCGCTGAGCTGCGGGAGGTGGCCCTCGGTGGACACCACCTCGACGATGGACTTACCGCCGAGATTCTGGTGGAGATACTCGGCCACCGCGACGGGCACCGCCAGGTCTTTCGAGCTCTGAATGATGTGGCAGGGCACGGTCACGCGGCCAAGGTAGTGCCTTAAATCGAACGTGAAAATCGTGCGGAACACGCTCAGCGCTATGTCGGGCCGCATGCTGAACAGGGTCCGGCTGAACTCCTGCACGGCTACCGAGTCCATGTCCCCGCCCACCACCAAGGGGGCGAACCCCGATATCCACGACTTGTAGTTCGTCTCCATCGCCGTGCAGAGCTGATCGATCTCTTCGCGCTCGAATCCACCGTAGTAATCCTCTGTGTTTATAAACCTATAGAAATTTCAATTAAACCGAGTTACCCTCTTTGAGACAATATTCCAAACTGGTTGGGGGCGCTAAATTGAGGTACCCTCTTTGGGGCAAAATATCAAACACTTAGTGGGCAATCATTCTTTCTTACCTTGGGGAAGCAGAGATCGTGATGAGCTTCTGGAACAGATCAGGGCGGAAGATGGAGGCGATGGCGCCGGTCATGGAGGCCAAGGAGTGGCCGACGAAGATGCATTTATCGACGTTGAACTCCTCCAAAATGGCGAGCAAATCGTAGGCGTACCCCTCGAGGGTCTTGTAGCGTTCGAAATCGAAGTAGTCGGGATTGGTGGGGCCGGCGCCCATGTTGTCGTAGAGTATGACTTTGTATTGGTCTACGAGGTGAGGGACCAAGTGCTTCCAGACGGACTGGTCGGTGCCGAACCCGTGGCCGAGGATGACGATGGTCTCGCCGGAGCCCAACACTTGGACGTTGTGAGCTTCTCCGGCTATTCCCATATTGATAAATTTCTGGGATTTTCGTTTTTGCTAGTTGGGGATAATTTGTTGAAGGTGGTGTTGCATAATAATTGGGAGTTGTAGACTTTGGGGACTATTTGTGGCCTACAAGTTTTGACTTATTGGATGGTACCCGGACGGTGCCGATCACATTAAAGTGAGAGAGAGACCTGTGAGCTTTGTGCATGCAACTTGCAAATAGGGAGTGGATACAAATACATCGGATCGGGTTCCTCTCCATTATCTTTTTTTTTTTTAATTACATTTAATATATCTTTAGATGAATATTATATAATACAAAATTTATTCAATGGTTTATTTTGAATTATCTTAACTATTTTTTAATTTAAATTAAACTCAATTTTTAATTTATCGAATTAATAAAAAAAATTAATATTTATTCTTAAAATATCTCTTATTACATAATTTTTAACTAAAAAATAAATATAGCAAATTTTTCCTCTCCAATATTCTCTCATTCAGTCTGTCTATCTCTTTCTGTTTTCTTTTTTTTTTTTTTTAATTACACAATTACATGATTTTAACTAAAAATAAAATAAAATAAATGGGCATATTTAATTTTTATTCTCATTTCCACGATTGTATCGTCGTTCACTTCATTCTTTTTCTCTCTTGAGTATTTTTTTTCAAAAATCAATATTTATCCCTAAAATATCTCCAATTATATGTTTTTTTAACTAAAAAAATGAAAAAATGGGAAAATTTCTATTCTGTTTCTCACATTCTATTGTTGTTCACTTTCATTCTATCCCTCCTTTTTTTTTTTCTTTTTTTCTCAAAAGTTTAATAACATGAGTTTGATAATTTAATTATTATTTGATAGTCAAAATTCACATAAAAGCTATGGTAGAACATTGAACTACCTTTTTATTTACGCAATATACAGCAATATGAAGAGGAAAAAGAAAATGCTAAAGCATTTGATTGATCAATGGCCTCAAATTGTTGGCCCCTAATAACAAAACAGGGGAAACCCTAAAGCATGCTAGTTGCACGATCCATCATCTTTCATTCTTTTTTTTAACAAAATGTTGAAATATCATACTATAATTTTACACCCTATATAACTCAATCAAAATTTATTGGCTAGACATTTTGTCAAACAATTAGCATATATGAGTAGAGGTGTTGTTTCTCCTCCATACAAACAGAGCTATTATGTATATAAATAATTACAAATAACAAAAAATTTAGAGTACTTGATCACTAATGGACTATCAATAATTGAAGTAATTCAATGGAGAGTTGAATAGGGCAATAGAAGAATTTGATGACAAAGAAGAGTATGAGTTTTTGAAAAAGAAAAAAAAAAGGGTAGGGAGAGAATTTTATTTTATTTTAGTTAAAATCGTGTAATTGAAAAAAAAGAAAAGAAAAGAAAAATAGAGAGAGAGAGAGAGACTGAATGAGAGAACGTTGGAGAGGAGAAACATGCCATGTTTATTTTTGAGTTAAAATCGTATAATAAGAGATATTTTAAGGATAAATATTGATTTTCCTAATTAATTGGATAAGTTAAAAATTGAGTTTAACTTGGTTTAAGGGGTGGTTAAGGCAGATAAATATAGACCACTGAATGAATTTTCGTATAATGTGTCATCCATCTAAGAATACATTTGGTGTAATTAGAGAGAATGGATAATGGATAAGAACCCCGATCTGGATACACCATATGTACTGGATACACCATATGTACGTCTATGAAATGTACACATCCTCTCTCCCTCTCTCTCTCTCTCGCCCTCTTTCTCTCTCTCTCTCTCTCTCTATGTTCCCAAGTTAGTGTATACGGTATATCTAAGTAAAAAGGTATTTTTCCATTCAAACTAACTTTGGTGACTGTACCCTAATAAATTGTTATGTGAATAAAACATCATATAATTGATTATTTGTTTCACATTTTCGAAATTATAGATATTTTTCAAACTCTTTTTAAGTCGTTTTTTGTACACAAACTAAATGTAAAGTAGGACAACATTTTGTTGATGAGACCTAAAAAAAAGTTGAAGCTCTAAACCTATAAAGTATTGGTTTGATTCTTTATCAATGAATGTATGTTTAATAATTTGGCTTGTTCTTGTTTTGTGATTCGGACTGTAATATAATAGTTTAGTTCATACTTGATAATTAAGGATGCTTGCACAAAGTTTGATTACATTTGATTAGCCACATGACATGTATTTTCTTGTATTTATTATGTGATTCGTCATTTTTATTAGAATATACATATACAATTACTTCTTCTTATAGCGTGGTTAGCACTAATTCAATTAAATTTGATTCTTACTAAAAACTTAAACAAAATAGTAGATGAAGTTCATTTGTATCAACTCTCGTATAAATAAAATTCCTACTCTGATTAGCTTTAGTTAGATTTAACTAATTATATCTCATACATTATTCTAGAGATGGTAATTAGGCGGGTTGAATTGGGTTTGGGTTGGTTCATAGTGGGTTTGGTTGAAAATAGATTATGTTGAAGATGGGTTCCAAAAAGTGTGTTGAAGATGGGTTAGGTTGTAAATAGATTGGAAATGGGTTGGAGGTGGGTTGTGAATGAATTTGATATGATTCTTAAGTAATTCAATAAAAGATTATTGTATGTTTAATCAAGGCAAAAAAAAAATCTAAATTATTACTTCTTATATTCTTTAAATGGTTTTAAAATACTAAAATAAATTGAAATTAGATAAAAAAAAAAGTTGTTTATGGGATAACTCATTTATAACTTGTAATTAACCCGTAATCAACCCATCTACCATCCATTATCAACATCAACCAAATAAAATCCAACCCAATTCATTTTAAAATATGTTAGATCCAACCCAACCCAACCCAATCAAATTCAAAATCATATGATTTGGGTTCGACAGTTACTAACCCATTTTGCCACCACTACATTATTCCATTTTGTCACTCAATTAATCTTGCTTATCTCCTGGTAAACTTTGAGTTAATCAAATTCAATTTCTACTAAATTTCTCCTCATTCTGGAGAACACTTCACTTCAATAAGAGCTATTGGCTCAATAGGAAGAGAAAGTCTTATGATCGCAATATTATGAGTTCAGGTCCCACAAATGTGACATTAGTATATTAACTAGTTATTTAGAATTTATTGTATAGTAATTTTTATGTATTGATAATTATTGATAATTAATATAATAATTTGATGACTTAATCTTCAATCATAAATATTATATAATTGATTGATATATAATAAATCACATCATTTAAAAAAAAAAAAAAACTCTTCCTTACAATGGTGAGACAATTATTTGAGGTGGTACATATGGATGCTTTGGTGGCACAACATTCCCCGTTAAGTGGCGATATATTGTTCAATTTGGTCAAGTTATTGAGCAACACGTGCTACGTAAGCCCAGTGCTGCCAAGTGAGCTCCCGCGCATGTACAAGTGTTCTTTTTATGCTAATAGTACAAAAATTGAAAAAATAAAATAAAATAAAAATGTAATAATAAGATATAAGACAAGCGTCAAACGAGGGGCAGCTGCACGACAAATAAGAATGACGGGGCTTCCTATGTACGGGGATTAGGGCAGTTCCCATTTTTTCTGTAACATTTATCCGTAATATATTTTGTTATATTTAGTAGTGTACGTATTAATAATCGGTTGAAAAGTAACAAAAAGAAAAAAAAAACGATTGAAAGAGAATTAATAATTTTTTATTTTACTTAATCTCAATTGTTTGTCGAAACATTTGGCATGTCTGTTAAATATTGGACAAGTGTTACGTAAGATACGAATTTAAAATGGGAGTAGGGTGTTAATGCTTATGCTAAAATTCTTATGTTGAAAAAACAAGGAACTAAAACACCAAAAATTCAATGGATGGATTTATTCAATAATATAAGTATAATATGATAAAAGTTTTATAGAAAATACTATAATCAAAAATAAATTAAACAATACCATAAATAAATAAATAAGACAGTTTAGAAAAGTTATCAGTATTTATGCGACATGTCAACGACTGAATCACCAGCTTGAACCGATTAGTCTTAAAAAATATTCACTCCACTGGCTAACCGATGTCATGGGCCTGTGAAACTCTTTCCAGAATAAGACAATCCAGAGGCTCAGTTCAAGTCGCACTGATATTTTAAACCTCACTTCGAAAACTAATTAACTCAATTCAAATTGTACACTCGATCTCACTTGATCAGAGGAGCACTCGAAGAAATCTAAAATTTCTCACACTGATCAATTGTTGTTTTCCAGAGAACAATATACTTGCTATTTCTGTATTCTGATTTTCACTGTGTGTCTTGTAGGGAATCGGAAGACATCTATTTATAGGGGAGAGAAACAACCAGCATTAATGCTGACACATTAACACCTGTTCAAAACCGCCCATGTTACCAACGGACACGCTACAAACCTAGACCCAAAAGTAGACAACATGTGAAAATGTGTTAACAATCAAGTAGCATATCTGAAGTCAACCCAACGGTTTCAAACCATATTAATTAATTGTTCTATAATGATTGATTTTAAAATTCAAATTTTAAATTGAACCATTACTAGAGGGGTAATTCAATAAAAAGTAAGCATCAAACCACATTAATTAATGATTTTATAACAGTTGATTTTAAAATTCAGATTTTAAATTGAACCGTTACTAGAGGGGCAATTCAATAAAAAGTAAACTTGAGACAATTTGCCCAAACGCTTGAGCCTGTGGTTTGTGGCCGAGTTAGGCAAGCATGCAACGCGCATGTGTGCGGCTGCTAATATGCAGTACTTAGTTGTTTAGTTTACACTATAACAACACTTAACCACATAAATACTAGACATGTCAGGGCCAAATATCTGATGTGGGATATTTTACACTTAGCTGTTAACATGTTAGGAAATATTACCTTAGACTTTATCTATGAATTTCTATTAGAAATAGTTTAATTTTAGATTAACCCCTTGTGAATGTCATCTTAACAATTCCATTTCTAACATCTCATATACAATTCAATTTTAGAATTAAGTTGGCAAAAATGAGACCCCAAAATTATGAGATCTTGGATCTAACAAATGTGTAGGTCACATATTATTTTAACTGGTATATTGGGCACACTAGATGTGTATACAAAATAAAAATAAATTATAATCAAATGAAATAATTAAATTTAATATGAAGCTTTTATTGAATATCTATATATAAATGTGTGTGTGTATATAAACTATTTTTATTATTTATACTATCTTTTTCAACTATGTTTAATTTATTGAGTAAATTTATAATAAGTGAAACAGCAAAATTAGAGTAAGGTTAAATTTTATGATTAAAAATTAAGAAAAAGAATTTTTTTTAAAAAAAAGGGATGTGAAAGATGATAGAGGAAAGATTATAAAAAAGGAAAATTAAAAATACGTTGGAGAGATGAGAGAAAATAATAACTAAATATTTTATATTTATAATTATTCTAGTAGGAGCCATTTTAAAGAGTTCAAAATTATACACATTAAAGAAAAAAGTCAAAGAAATTCTCACTTAATATATAGTATAGGTGTTAGTCTCTTTATTTCTTTGTGATAAAAATAATTTGGTGTGTAATTATATTATGATATACTAGTTTGTGTTGTGTTTTTTTAATTACTGACAATAATTGAATGAAATACACTCTACCATTATCAACAAAAAGAAAAATCAATTTTAAGAAGGGTAAATGACCTTTTTTTTTTTTCAAATTCAAACAAGTAGGTGGTATTAAAATGGAGAAAATATTAACAAGAAGGATAAGGTATACTTTATCCCCTTAACTATATAAATATGCATATTATCTCTTGAATTAACAAACATAACACATTCCTCTGAGCTCAGATATGAAAACAAAACGTTACTTAAGTTCGTTTATTTAGTTTAGTCAAGACCATTAAAAGAAAAGAGTTTCAGGTCAAGCTAAACCAAGGAGTGTCAAACGTTATTTCGTGTTTTTTATTTTTATTTTTTGTTGCGTTGTTATATTTTTGAGTGTCCTTTTGGATGATTTTTTTTTTCAAATGAGAAGCACTTAATTATTAGAGAAAAAAAAACACTCTAGTGAGAGAAATAAAAAACCTGAATGTTTGGTCGGGCTTTTTCTAGGAGCTATCTATATTAGCTTCCATAGAAATAGTGGGATGATGTGCTAGATCCCTTAAGCAACGTCTAGAGTTCGAATCCTGATGTTGTGAATGGAGCAACTGAGTTGGAAGGATCGCCCCCATAATTGGTTTTTACAGTACCAGATCCGAATTAGTTGGTCAATGAGTAGGAAACGAATGGTTAAGACAAAAAAAAAAAAGAAAAGAAAAAAGGCACATTTTAAAGTGCTTTTTTTTTTTGGTGGAAAGAACAAGCTAGGAAGATTAGCCCTGTTCCTCAGAGTTCAGAATACAAATCAAATCTTGTGGGGGTGAATCCCAAAGGCAAAGCCCACCCGGGAGACCATGTCCCATTTTAGCCAACGCATCAGCACAATTATTACCCTCTCTCTTACTATGCTGTAATTTACACTCCCAGGGTGACTGTAGGAGTTCTTTGACATCTTCAATGATCAACCCGAGGGGGTGACAAGTTGTGTCCGCTGTGCAGATCAGGTTGATTATGACCTCGGAGTCCGTCTCAACTTCGATTTTCTGAAGCCGTCTTTCCCAAGCAAGCCGCAGTCCCTCTCGCGTACCCAAAAGTTCAGCTGCTGTGATGGAAATACCTCCAAGCTTAATTGAGAAACCAAACAGCCAACTACCACAGTCATCACGAACGAGCCCTCCTGCTGCGGCTGAGTTCTCTGAGGTATAGACGCTTCCATCCGTGTTAAGTTTGTACCACCAAACCTGCGGCAGAAGCCATCGAACCACATCTTTTTGAGGTATAACGCGCCGCTTCATCTTCGGGAAAGCACGTGAAAAGTCAAAGGCTAACCCCTTATTGTAGTTAGATGTTACCCGATAATGCTTGGAAATATTTTGGAAGACAAGCTTGTTTCTAGCAAGCCATAATGACCAAATTGTGGCAAGAAAAATATGTGTCCAGTGACATGAGGGTATGAGTATGTTATGGAATTTCAATTTCAAATTAGCATGGAACCATTCGGATCGGTTCACGGAGAGAAATTGGGCGAACTCAGTAGGAACGACAATATGCTCCCAAATGCGCCTCGCCCTTGGGCAATCAAGAAGAACATGAAAGATATCCTTTGGTGTCGAAGGACAAACAATGCAAGTGTTATTAGAAGTAAGATTTCTCTCTGCTCTCAAAACATTCGTGAGGAGGCAATTGTGCGTGCAAAGCCATAAAAAAGTTTTAAGTTTCTCAGCGCACTTTAGTTTCCAAATCCAATCCCATTGATTTGGGCTGATTAGTGAATCCAAGTCGCGTGAAAGGAGGAAATCGTGTGCTGATTTGCAAGTGAACAAGCCATTACAAGATCCCTCCCAAATTCTAGTGTCTTTTTTCTGCCCTAAAATAGGAGTTGGCATGCTAAGGATCTCATTAAAAATATGGCGGGGAATTGGTGTCATGATTGGGGATAGTTCCCATGTACCGCTCGTTTGCAGCAGCTCCGACACTCGGAGACTGCGATCCTCAAAATGAATATCACATCCAACTTGGTCACACAAACGTGTATCACCAAGCCAACGATCGTACCAAAAGGAAACATTTTGGCCATTCCCCACTCTCCATCCTATCTTATCTTCAACCACTTTAGTGCTTCGAACAATCCCCTTCCACGCTCTCGATGCATAGGATTTTGGGTTATGAGCAAGAATATGTTCGTTTTTTTAAGTATTTGGCACTAAAAATCCTGTTCCAAAGGTTACCCTCATTACGAAGGACTTTCATACCCACCTTCGCTAACATAGCAATGTTAGTCCTACGCATCTCTCTAATCCCCAGCCCTCCCTCTCCCTTGTGTCTAATGATCTTGCCCCACCCTACGAGATGGACTTTTTTAGCCTCCTCCGTATCACCCTATAGGAAATCACGGTTCAACTTGTCAATTTGGTTGCAAACTTTAGTCGGGAGCCAATTAGTATGCATAGAATAGATGGGGATCGCCGAGGTGACTGACTTGATTAAAGTTAAACGCCCTGCTAAGCTAAGATTAGAAGCCTTCCATGAAGATAATTTGGAATGGATGCGGTCCACTAACTCTGAATGATGACTACTAGTGCTACGCCCCCCATAGATTTTTATCCCAAGGTATTTCCCTAAATTAGAGGTGTTACTTATCCCCAAAAGTTGGCATATGTCTCTCTTAATGGTTGGTTCGGTTCTAGGGGCAAAACAAATTTTGGACTTGGACAAGTTAACCTTCAGGCCTGAGGCGTTACAAAATGACTCAATGAATTTTTTAATGTGCATGGCATTCTTGTAGGAGGCTTTGGAGGCTAAGATGATATCATCTGCAAAGAAAATGGGAGATATGGATGGTCCTTTTTGGCAAAAAGGGATCGGCTGCCAGCGCTTTTTAGAAACAGCCTCCTCAATGAGGTATGAGAGTCGTTCCATACAAAGCATGAAGAGATAGGGGGAAAGGGGATCCCCCTGTCGAAGTCCACAAGCCGTCTCAAGGGGTTCAAGAGGTTGTCCATTCCAAAGGATTCTAGGTTTGACGTTGGAAACACAACTCATAATGAGAGATATAAGACGACTTAGGAAATGAAAAAGAGTCAAGGTTTCCCTAAGGAATTCCCAATTGATCTTGTCATAAGCTTTCTCAAGATCCAATTTGATAATCA
Organism: Petrea volubilis; assembly: GCA_026212405.1. Classification (NCBI taxonomy): domain Eukaryota; kingdom Viridiplantae; phylum Streptophyta; class Magnoliopsida; order Lamiales; family Verbenaceae; genus Petrea; species Petrea volubilis. The sequence goes on along the minus strand of CM047877.1, from coordinate 3,381,615 downwards.
TTCCACCCGAACGACTTTTGGATCTATGAATTGTGTGGACAAGTTCTTGCACCACAAGTATATTATCATGTGTTCCCCGACCCGGAATGAAACTGGTTTGGAAAGGAGATACAAGATCATTCATGTAGGGTTTCAATCTAAGGACAATGGTTTTGGTGATGGCTTTGAACAAAACGTTACACAAAACAATAGGCCGAAATTCCATAATAATTGTGGGGTTTTTGACCTTGGGGATCAGGACAATGTATGAATCCCCAATGGCTGCTGGAACCTTTCCTAAGTTAAAACAAGAGGTAAAAAACTCAGTCACTGAGCTTCCAACAATGTCCCAAAACTTGTGATAGAAAAAGGCTTGGCACCCGTCCGGGCCTGGGGCTTTATGGGGATGCATGGACAAAAACTTATGGTGTTTTGCCCCCGCTTGTATTTTCAGCAACCTTATCGCTCTTGGGACAGTCTAGAACTCGATGCCCCACCACCCCGCAATTAAAGCAGATCATGGGGAGATTTTCATACTCGATGGGAAACAGTTTATCGTCAAAGTCAATAGCACTCCTGAGAGGTTTTTCCAGGCCGATTTGTACGCAAAATCTAGCAAATTTCCCACGGGATGCCCAGTAAGTGTTATTGTCTATCTTGATCGGGGATCCCAAACTAGAAGCCATGTAGAAGATAATCTCCTCACGATAGTATTCCACTGGTAGTTCGGGCACTCGAACCCATGTAATGGCTATACTAATCTTGTCCTTTGATGCCTGGAAATTGGGTGACCATTTTCGAGCAACAAGATAGTGGTTTTGAATGACCCAAGGCCTTTCCGTGAGGATAAATTCTGCCTTAGCCTTGTCTTCGAGCTTAAGAATGAAGCAACTGTGACCAAGGTCGATAAGGTCGAAATCCCCTTGCAAATGTCACATCGTGTTGATATTTGCTGAGAGAACGTTGTAGTTAATTGACTTCCCTAGCATTTTCAGAATTATAGCCTCTCTCCAAGGATTTTGGATCTGTCGCTTGTAGCTTTCCTCCAGGACAATCTTGGGGAAAGGATAGTTTGCCGTGGGAGGCACCACTGAGATCTTGTCCAAGTCCATCATTCCAGCCTTGGTGAACTTAACGGCCTTCCCGTTATCATGACCTAGCAAGGAGTCCAAATATGTGTGGCCATCTCTTCCAGCTGGGGTGTGCTCCTCTCGATAGCTAGCAGCCTCCTCTATTTGTTGATCTTGTAGCGAGTTAGGCTTGATTTTCTTGGTGCTCCTTTGCATCAAGTCTTCCTCCTGGGTGGATTTCTCTGCGAAAGTTGGATCTCCAGTGGGTTTCTCTCTCAAGTTTTCTCTCTCTAGAATATTCATAGCAAAAGCGTAATTTTGCTTTTGCTATGGTTATTTTAAAGTGCTTTTAGTTATTGCAATATGTACCCCGTTTTAAAGGCGTGGAAAGTGGATAACTAGGTTCGAATCATAATAGGTGTATGCGTGTGATTTATAATATATTATCAAAAAAAAAAAGTAAAAAATACAACGCAACAAACACTTTTTTAAAGCTATCCAAATGGATCCTAAATCCGAAATTCGAGTTCGACGAAATTTTGAACTTAATGCAGATTGTTGGGCCTTGGAATCTAAACCCTTTATGGCTTTGGAAGGACTGAAATAGAAAAACCTGGGGTCCATAGCCTGTTGGGCTAAATTTGGGAAAGTTTTACTTGTACAAAAACAGGGCCCTAGAGTGCCAGCATCTCTCCAAATGTAATTTTGCAAACGGATAGCATCCGATCTGAATTCAATTTGAGTTTTAATAATTATTTATTAATTTAAAATATTAAACATGTCCAGTGTAATTTTGAATATTCATATTTCAGTATAAGTGTATCAAATATAGAATTAATTAGTCCGTTCCATTAAGAATTCGATTGGATCCAAAATTTAACAAATACTTTTTTTACTCAATTAATAACCTTAGATATTAAAGACATTTTAAATAAAAAATAATATATATGATATTGTAATTAATAATGCATTAATTTAATTTTTTTTGACGCATTTTATTTAATAAATAATTTGTATTTTCTTAAACAATTCTAAAATAATTTTCTCCCTTTTTAAAAAAAAATAATCACACGAGACTCTAAACTTCTTATTGATTAATTGATTTTATACGTTTAGTTATTGTTCCTTGCTATTCGAGTCAGATTCTCGTATCAGATTTTAAATATTTATCAAAATCGACTCTATCATAATGAAAATGAAACAGATATCAAAAGGCATTATATATATATATATATATTAATTTTTTGAATGGGGCAAAATTTTAAAATTTAACTTATATATGAATTTTGAGATCATAAACAAATGGGAAGAACGATAAATAGTTCGACACTGTGCAGACTCTACTTTTTGGGAAGAAGATAAGAATCCCCTAAATTTGGATTTGACAATATTGTTGGCATGCATGCATGCAAGATGAGGCCCGAAGAGAAGAGGTCCACAATATATATATATATATATATATATATGTAATTATCAAACAAAGCATTTTCTGATTGTGGTCAGTCATAAAGCAATTTTGTAGGCCATCAAATAAATCAATTTTGCATGCTTATTTGCTTCTTGTCCCGTCCAATAATTCAATCATTTTATCTTATTTGCGCCCTGCATTCACCACCTATCGATTCCATCATGTATATTCTCTTTTTAATTCCATGCATGTCTATATCTAATGCACTGTTCCCTCCTTTTATATATTCTCTCTCTCTCTCTCTCTCTCTCTCTTCTTCGCATGAAAAATTGAGACGTCCACGCAATAAAGTTGCTGCCAAACTTCACAATTCAATCATGAAAGGCACCCACTAACACCTTCCAGCAGCTTAAATCTTATTGGTCACATTATGGTTATTCGTTTATTAATTTATTTTATAATATTGCAAATTATTTCTAAGTGTGAAAAATATTTATTTAATTAATATTTAATAAATTCTGAAAATAATAAGTATTTAATTTCTCATAAAGTGCCGATGGAGTCCTAAAAGCAACATCGTTTATGGTCGAGAATAGGACGGTATCTGACCGTTTTTGAATACCCAATATTCGTTCTTAATTAATGAAAATATCATTGGCAATACAAATAATGCTATTTATTATTTATTATCACTTAATGTTCGAAATTAATTCAAATTATCAATTTTATATGAATGAAAATCAAATGTTTTTAAATTAATTAAAGGAATGGACGTGATTCGGTAAAGGATGGGTCCAAATTCAATGAAGTAAGCGAATAAACAAATTGATTGGGTGTATCCAATTTGAATGAATCTATAAAACTGCCGAACATATGTATGTTTCTGAAAGATTCATGTCTTTCTTGTCAAAATGGCAAAACTTTTGAATATTATCAATAAGTAACCCCTTATTTTCAACAAAACCAGTATACCAAAAATTCATTTAGCTTGTTTCTTTCTCTCAATTGAATTTCTCGTATTTTAAGAGATAATTAAAATTCTAAATATTTTGAATTTGATAGATTTTGAAAGTGTTGCTATTATAAGAAAACTGGTCGTTATATAAATAAGATTTTTAAAAATCAATAAGGACTTGTACTGACTAATTCATTTTAAAAATAAAGAATTCAACTCTTACATAACTATATATATATATATAGTTATATATATATATATATATAAACACACACACACACACACACACACAATTATACAAAATAGTCCCCCAATAGGCCAACACATGCTCCATTTATCATTGACATGTCCTTGTACAATCATTCCTCTTATCTCATAAATTCAGCATAAATTCGTATATCTGTCATCCATTTGTCCAAATATATTTGTGGACACTATGTACTCATTCAACCGATTACTTCATTAAATAATATAATCCAGTTTTGTAGTTAGTTTAGCCCATCAAAAAAAGAAAAAAAATATTTTGTAGTTAGTTTAGTAAATAACACCACAAACATTAAGATGAAATTTTAGTAACTTGATTCAAAATTATAAAAAGAAGAACAATGAATATTTGTAAATGTTGTACTACAATACGTGTTCAAGAATTGATTCATAAAATTTTAACAAAAAAATTGTACTGAGAAGTAATCTATATGAAACTTGCGACGCGTCCATTTATGTAATGAGTCCCAAATATAAAAATGCTAAAGATATCATCTTATTGTCTCATGTAGAAATTGCCTGACAATAGACAATATACAGAATCAATTGAATTGTGTATTGAATTAAAAACCGAGAGAAATCATAGTTATCTTATGAAAAAGCTACATAACTTTCAGAACCTCTTCTTAAACATATTTATATTTAAGCACGTAGATTATTAATGTTCATACGTACTTACGCATGATTTTTGATAAGAGAGAGAGAGAGAGAAACTACTTAATTGACAATTGACAGATAATTATCAAATCATTTACAGACAAGTCTTAAATCGTCAAGAGACAAAATTACTAACAATGAGATTTTACATCTAAACCAAAAACTAAAGGCTAAAATAACATAATTACTAAAAATTACAAACCACATAACAAAAAGGCAAATAATTATTACATGAAAACAACAAAAAGCAAAGCATGCGTGGCAATAGTTTGTTTTTTCCTCCGAATCCAAAGGCTAATCAATCATCCCCTACAGTTCCTTCCAGCGAGAGCTGTTTCAGCCATTCAAACGTTCGATGATGCGACGCCCGCTTTTTCGGCGATTTCAACAAATTATTCTCATCTTCATCAGCTCTAAGAGCTCGCACTTCACTTTCGCCATCACTCGCGCTTCTCTTGATAATCACGACTTTAGAAGGAACTGTATCCACCGCACCGAATGTGCACTTGCACCCGCCGAATAGAGCCTTCGGTTTGAATATCCTTTTCTTCTTGTCACTGCTACTACTAACAGAGCTGCTGTTCGTGCTGGTGCTGTTACGGCTCCCAAAGTTCTTCCGTTTAGAACTATTGTTGCTATGAGATCGTGTTTTGAGCTCGTGAAAAGCGATTTCTGGCGGGGGTGCGAGTAACCCGAGCCGGAAAACGGTCCACGCCGACGATTTTTTGGCGGTTTTCATGTTGTTGATTGTGGTGATTCCTTGCCGGTTGCTCGGGAGGCGTAGTTTGGGAGATGGGTTTGGGTGGGAATATTGGAATGGATTTGGCGGCCGTGATTTGGGGTCTCCGGCGGCGCCGCCGCCGGAGCTGCCGCTGCTGGAGGAGTGGTGGCTGCTGCTAATACTGCTGCTTCGGCTAGAAATGAGCTCGTAAGAAGAGTAATGATCCATGGATTGGGATCTCGAAAACGCCTTTTTAGAACTCAATGGCAAAATCTGGCCTTGAAAAAAGACTTCATCGGCCGTGCACATTTCGGGTTTCTCTAGCAGTGAGCAGCAGAAATCGAAATTTTCTTGAGTTTCATCGGTAGCTCTGAGAGGAGTAACATTTTCTTCTTTTGTTGAGTGGTGAATGAGTGGGAGATCGCACAACGAAAGCGCGTCTTCTACTTCTTCTAATTCTTCATCTTCCTCGTGTTCTTCATTGTCCTGTGTTGTTTTTGCTGAGTTCTCAGTGGAATTTATGAGTGCCCACCCTTCTTCTGCACATTTTTTCTCCATTTCTTTGATATCTTTTGGAGTTTTAGTTTTGATGAAGTGGAGGAATGAAGGAGGGTTGATTTTTAGTGAATGAGAAGAATAAGATGTTTAAAAGAGAAGGAAATGGCTGACTCAGAGAGAGAGAGAGAGAGAGGTGGAACATAGAGATGGGGAATATTGAAAACCAAGTTAAACTTGGCATGAGAGACAAGATTAAAATACAAAGACAAGTGACTGCAGCCGGCCCAACATCTACACTCCATGGTCCATATCAATATCTTCTTTTACTAATTTCATTCTTGTTCTATTTTTTTTTACTATATCTCTTATGTTAAATTCATAAATAAATATTAAATTAAAAATATCTACACTTAAAATATATATTTAAAAAAAGATTTTATGTACAAAGTATGTGTATATAGAATAAAATAAAATTAAAAAACGAAAGTTAGAGCAACTTTGCCTCTTTTATACACACGACATTAGAAGCAAGATAGGACCTTAAAGTTAGATGGGTATTTGTGTTTATATTGGGGTTTGGGTTAGAATTTTTCGAGAGTATATTGAGATATAATCAAGATTAAAAATATCATATTTTAAATAAGCATTGTTTTATAATTACAAGCACCTCACAAGCATCAATCGTTTTAACTAGTGAAAGAGCCAGAACCCTAAAGTTAAGAGATGTACTTGCATACTACGATCACACATATATCATATGAATAACTAAACTAAAACAATTAGGAGCACATTGAAGGGAGTGTTCTAAGGATAATTACAACGGCCTCAAATTTAACTACACACATATATATGCGGTAGTTCTAAAATCAAGGAACGAACGCGTACTTTTAAATTATATGTGGCTCTACCACTGATTTTAATATAACTTTACCATTGCATAATATTGTAACATAAGATATAATTTTTGTAAGTACATGCATGTATTTATATATGAATGTTGTGTATCAATAAATATAATTAAAAGATTATATGATATGTAAAATAAATTTGGATTGCTTAATTTCGTTGTTTAGGGATTTGAGTCAATGGATCTACCGGGTCGCTGATTAAGAGTGTGTTTGTGATTATTTTGACTTTTGGAGAAGTTGGAGTTGTTAAAAAAGTTAAAAAAAAAATGAGTAGTAAAAGTTGGTAGTATTTAAAAATAAAAGTGAGAATTAGTTAAAGTTGTGTAGAGTGTTTGAAAATAAAAGTGAAAAGCAATCAAAAGTTGGTAGTTAGCAGTTCAAAAAGTTCAATTTATTTACGAAAATACCAAGAAGTACTTTTAAGGTTGATAAAAGCAGCATCTTTCCAACTTCTCAGCTTTTACTGTTTTTCAATTTAATTTAAGCAGAAATTTTGTAATCAAATATTCAAAATAACTTTTTTAAAACTAAAAACAACAAAATCTTTTTTTAAAACAATTGCAAAAACCCCCTAAGCCGCTCCTTGTGCGAGGCTCGTTTACTCATTCATCTAATCATTACTTTGGAGCCCAAAAAAGATTAATAAGCATGTGTTTGTGTGTATAAAGGGGACGCCTTACTAACATTCTTTCGGTTCAAATGTCATTATTAGATCTTTTATAATTTAATATACACTTATTTCCCTTTTTACATAATTTATACTAACTTCTTTAATGCTAATATTATTAAAATCGTGCCGCGCTTATAATACTTTTTAAGATTACTCAATTAGATGAAGAAAATATTGACCAAACCATTAAGTATTGTACATAAACTTAAAAAAAAAAAAACAAATAGTTAAATTGATTGATAACAACACCACAAATTCCATTATAAGTAAGGAAGGCGAAGCTATTCAACATAAAAAGGGTTAATTATACTGACACTCCGAATTAATGAGATATTCAAATTAAAAACTCTCCTTTGATCTTTTATAATTACAGAGACATCTCTTTTAAATATTAGCGTTTAACAACCTCTACATTTTATTAGGATTTTTAACTAATAAACATCCCTAAACATGAAACCTAGAACCCTATTAATTATTCAACATAAAAAGGGCTAATTATACTGTCATTCAGAAATTTTTATTAATTTCCCATTATTTTGAGTTCAGGATATATAATTAAGTTATTTTACACTTTTCGTTTGGGTTTTGTAATTATATAAACTTAGATAAGCGGTCATTTTTATTACGAAATATTGAGGGGTCAATTAGTAATCTAGATATTTTAGGGGCGTTAGTGTCTTAACCCTACATGAAAACGAAAGGATGGAGGAAGTCATACTTTTTCTTTTTTTCTTTCTTTATATCCCCTTCTCTTTGTACGAGTTTTTATTTTTATTTTTATTTTTATTTCTTTGTTTATTTTTTTTGACGGTTTAGAATAATTACTCAATTTTAAGTTACAATGGATAAACTGTAAAAGGAAAGCTTATGTTTTGTATTTTTCTGTGTGGGGCGTTGTGGAGGCACAGTTACTTTCACGGGCCAAAGAATTCATGTAAGCTCAATTTGCTGCCAATTGCAAATAGATTCATCATTGTGTTGAAGACGGATAGTGATGTTAGATGCAAATAGGTTAAATTTTGAGGGAACACAGTTGGGCAGAGGTTTTAATTTCAGGGTTTTACACCCCCATTTTTTTCGTGAAGGCTTGTGAAATGTCACGCTCCAAAATTAAATGCCCATATGGTCTTATTAATTAAATATAGGAATAATTATACCAACTTCCCTTGAGTTTAGGCAAAAATACACATAATCCCTTCTGTTTCAAAAATTACAAATACCTCCAAGGTATGCAGAAGTTTAACAAAATCAATCATTCATCAAGGCGGGACGTAATTACGAGTTGTATTTCTTGTGTTTTTGATGACGTTTTGAGATAAAATTCACATGATCCAGACAAATTCATAATGTAGAAGTTATATATGAAGTCAATTTAAAAAAAGAAAACAGTGGTTGCGTTGAATTATATGACGATATTCGGTAGTGATTGTTGTAATATAAAATGAAATTATTTCGTGAAAATTGGTGAAGTTGCAAAATTGATTGAGGGGTTTTGTCAGGATTGACGAATCACATATCTTGGTTGATGGGATGACTACTATGATGTGAGAAAATTAATGGTAATTTCGAAAGTTATTGTCGGTTTGGGATTTTTTGTTAGGAGACAACCAATGTCAAGGGGGTGTTAACAATTTTTTACACAAGAAGGGATTATTTGTAATTTCATTTAAATTCAGTGAAGGTGGGTGTGATTGTCCCTTAAATATATACCCACACTTGTTTCGGCATTCTGAAATTTATTTATTTCTAAGATTAAAAAATTAGTAGTTAGACATTTAAATATGAATTTTCAGATCATAAACTAATTAAAGAAACTTGTACGAACACATGTAGTTTTTATGTTGTTCCACTCACCACTCATATGATATAAACAAAAGTAATAGTCAATCCACTCACTACTCATATGATATAATCGTGTTATATATTGATGTTTGTGGTTTTTTCGAACTCCTCAAATTTGTAACATCAGAGACCGAGTTTGAGTTTGAGTTTGAATGCTTCACGTAAAAATGCTACAACTCAGGAGAAGAACATGCAAAACATAGGTTTGCTCTCCACTGCATCATATTAGTATTTGAATATATATATATATATATATATAAATGATAAACAAAGTAATAAAAATAAAATAAAATTCTGGAGTGAATCATATAAAAAAGGAGAGAGTCGTGCGTAAATGTATAAAATGCCAAAATAATGATTATCCTTCCTTTTTTCAAGGTTAAGTGCTTGAGATTTTGTCGGATAAACCTATGTGGGTAAAAAGCTTAGACCTTGTCGACCCCCTAGATAGGATGAGTTCGTTAGCATTTTTCTCACAAAACTTAAAACTTAGTCAACGACTTTCTCAAATCACCAGATGCGCCACCAGTCTATTTTCATGGGTGAGTCTCTTTTCCGGGTCCACAGACGGGGCATCCTTCCTAGGCCCACAATTCTTGGCCCAAAAAGGCTTTGTTGGGCTTCCTTCACTTTTCATAGCACTTGTTTATGGACCCATTGTTTCCATAAGAACGGGTAGTGAGAAGAACCTTTATTTGTACTTATAAATTATTTGTCACATGCTACGTGTTGATGCTTGTCTTTTATTTTTATTAGTTATGAGATAATGCAAACATTCTTTTTCATTTCATTTTTGTATTTCACCATGTGTTCCGTTACGTGAATGAGTATCACATACATGCATAATAAAATATATGATGGAAATATACCATTAATCCAAGTTAATGAAATATAGGGGCAAAAGGAGAGTGGAAAAAGATATGTGATACTATTTTTGCGCAGCAGGCCCATTTCGAAGTTCATTCATCAATCGCCTCAAAATTGACTCAGCTAGATTGTGGCGCCTCCTCCTCGAATACAAACTCCAAATCCATATCCTCCATACTAGGAACGGATATGGATCATTGCGCGCTTAACGAGCCAACTCGACCGACAGATGACCAAGATTCAAAATCAAGTTCAAAGAATTGAGTTCGCTGGAAATCAATATCATATAAACTTTAAGTCTAATTAGATCGCAGTAATAACTGTAACATCACCAATACACTAATAAAGACCCTATTCCTACACACTAGGAACCAACCACTTCGAACACATGATACTATAAATAATTAATTACAAATTTTATATTATCTATAAAATTCAAATTTAAGCATTCAACATGAAAATAATTGTTTCATGGTATCCACCATCCCACCTTTCTAAATAAATCATCTAAATAGAGAAACAAAAGAAGGCACAATATACTTAAAAGAAAACCTGGATATTTTGCTATCAAAACATTTAAAGCCATACAAATTAGAACAGGGCATACATGAAACAACACTAGCAAGTAGCAAACAACCCCAAAACTAATTAAGGGACGCCTTGGCGGTTATTGGCATCAGTGGAGAGCTGAGCCTGCTTGCTGGCGTCGCCGGCGACGGTGGGGGCGTCGGTGGATCCGGCGGCGCCGCGGCCAGGTTGGGGCTGTTGGTGGCCATGGGTACCGTATCCTTGTTCTTTGTAATCCTCCAAATCCTTGTACTGCGTGTATGGGCTTGTACTCACCGGCAGCCCTTGTAAATTCTCTTTCTTTTCGCTTTCATTTTCTGCTTTCTTCTCCATCGATCTCTCCTTGTTTTTTCTAAATGTGATTATAAAGTAATTTGAATTTTAATTGTTTCGCTTTCGAACTGGGAGTGGATCAGTTTTTGAGGATATTGTTCGATTTATATGGTTTGATTCGGTGTGAAATGGTGCCACGTTGCTTTGAAGTGTCAGTTCTTGGTATGAGGTGTCGGGGGTGGAGGGAATGAAGGCAGAATCCATGCAATGCCGATGAAATTTTTACCAGATCATTCGCTATTCAACGTACGGTTTTACTTTCTTGTGCATATTAAATATTATTATTATTATTATTATTATTATTATTAGAATATTGATATCAGTACACTCAAAATTGTTATAGGGACGTAGCTTTTACTTTTATACTTGAAAAATTGATTAAAATGTCCATTCATTTTAAAATAAAATTAAATACACTTCACCACCCCTAAATTATATGCTATATAGACTAATAGTTATTCTTATACCATTCTATTTATATAATATTCACTATATTTATCTATACTTAAATCCTAAAATTCTTTTTAACTATAGAAACAATTCTAAATTTTAATTGATAAATAATTCACAGTTTCAATAAATTTAAATAAAACTATGTTATTAAATTATTGTAATAATACTTGAAATTAATTACATATGAAAAAAAATGTTTTTCTAATTTTCTAATTTAATGAATTGATGAAGTATAAAATCTAAGTGTGACTAATTTAAATTAAAAATAGATAAGTATTTTAATTATGATTCAAATATGCTTTTTTTTTTCCTTAAAATTAGATTATGATATATTTAAGTAAATGTAAATAAATTCTTTAAGAGTAGTTTTGTTGAAATCTTTAATTGAGGAAGGGGTAAGTGATACTTTTATTTGTTTAGGGAGATAAATGATACATAACATATACTTTTGGGGTATTTAATCATATTTTAAAGTGAATGGACATTTTAGTCAATTTTTCAATATAAAAGTCATAGTAGAGTTCCTATAACAATTTTGAAAGTGTCAATATCAATTCCCTTATTATTATTATTATTATGGACAAATTACATTTATTATCCATTAAATTTGTCCTAATTACAAATGACACTCTAACGACTAGTATATTATTGAAAAAGGAGTGGTGGAATCGGGAGTGCGGAGGTGGAGGATGAAGATGGCAGTGGCTTCTGGCGAGCAAGGGGTTGTGGTTGGATTTTGGTTGGAAATTGTTGGGTTTGTGCCGACAAAACTAGTTTTAATGCTAGCTTGGAATAATAATCACTTGCGAAAGTGTAGGATTAAACTCATGATTGTGGTCGCATCGGCAAAATTGAATATCAAAGAGTGGGTTTTGTCGAAGTTGACTGAGGATTTTTGACAAGACAGCCAATGCGCGCGGCCCATACAATCCCAAAACTTTTAGTCGCGGAGACGCGACGAATGCAAATTGCGGCGTGAGGTAATTTTTTGAACCATGATTAAACACATTTCCATGTCAAAAATTGATCCCAATCATTTTCCACCTTCGCAAGGGCTATTTTTAATTAACACTACTAAATTTGAACAGTGTCAATCAAAAAATCGAATGACAACGAACAGGAAGGGTTTTTTTTAACTTCAGATGTGGTAGATATAATCTGCCCACATTTTTATATATGTAAATACGAGCTATTTTTAAAAGATTCCAATAATATAAAAGTGTGATGCTCAACTAGCCAATTCTAAATGATAATCAAAATGTAGTATTGACTAATTAAATGCGGATTGAATTCTCTATTCCAAAATAGTATTTCATCTTCTATTCTATAATTTATATTGTTGATATGTGTATAAAATTACTTCCTTAATTATACACTTGACTTGTGATCTTTACACTTGATGTATATCCATAGATTGAAGTAGGGGATGAAACATGATTTAAAATAGTAGATCTCGTGTGAATTAAATGGAGTACTATGGATTAATAATGTTGTATGTATAATGACTAACTCAATGTAGAGTAAGGTTTAATTTGTTGGGTTAGCAAGACTACGATGATCAAATCAGTCACGAGTCCTCTTGATTGGACCTAATCCCAATATATTATGGTGAAAGGAATATTGTGTACGGCCAAATCCCCTTAATTAGAAAACTACATCAAATCTCTTCAATATGACCCTTTTTTCACTAGTAGTAAAGAACATGTGCTTCGCACGCGACCGTTAACGTTTGTCTTATTTTTAACTCGATTAATTACATATTTATGTTATTTACCCGTGCTTCGATAAAATAGTTTTTCAATAAATGGTAGCATAATACTTAATAAGATTAGTTTTGTTTTGTACTTTTTTTTATATAAAAAAACTTATATTGTCTAAAAACTTGGTATTTATTCTTTTTTCATAAATCATTCCACTAATCACAATGAGAAAGACACAATAAATTGGTATAATGGATTAAAAAAAAATAGTTTACAATTAATAGCCAAGAATGTTACAATATAATAATCTATTTAAAAAATTGCATGTATGTTGAATGGATTGAAGAGGATCGCCAACTCTTTTTTATTTTTTATTTTTTTTGTTTGATAAAAAAATTAATACTCTAGAGTTCAACTCTTTATTCATAATCATGATTTTTATTTCATCTAGTGTTTAATTTGAAGTTTTAACTTTTAACTTTTAACTTTTAACTTTTAAATTACTAAAAGACCATGAATAAATATTATTTCCTACCATTTATATAAGGTTATTTCAGTTTTCACAAAAATGAAAGAAACGTAAAATCCACACTTTTATAATATAGATAGAGAGATAGATTATTTGAAGTGAATGGAAATAATCCGTAGTCTTCGTATGTAGAAACCGACAAGATAGAGAATTAAACTACCATTTTAATTATTTGTTATAATCAATTTATTATTGGAAAAAATACTTTCACCTTTTTTAAGTTTAGACAAAATTACAAATAATTCTCTCTTGTTTCGAGAATTATCAAGATCCCCTGAATTTTGTTGCCTTATTGTCAAAATTCTGCAGAAAGATTATAATACCCTTTTTACCCCTAAATATTTATAAGGGAGAATTACTCTTACCCCTTGAGTTTAGATGATATTACGAATAATCTCTTCTTATTTTGAAAATGATCAATATCCCTGACCCACCATCAGGGCTGTCATACGGCCACAACTAAGATAATCAAGCTACACATTATTTTTTTTGTCTCCTCAAATATATCAAAACCCTTCAATAAATTTTATCAATGCTTTATCCATTAGGATTTAATTGAACTAGAACTACATGAAACCATAATTTGTCATTGCCTCTCCTCAGCTACTATTGGTCCCATCACAAAATGGACTTCACCAATGTGTTGCTCATTATGAGTAGCTTAAGGCTCATTCAAATCTTGTTGGAGAGCATTGTCAATCATTGCGCGCACTCGTCGCCATCGGTGCTACTCCACAATCAGTCTAACCCCAATAAAATATTTGACCATTCAACTTGTCTCGTCGATTTGATCAAAATGCTATATTCATGCGTGCAATTTGGTAAAGAAATGCAGGATCTAAACCCTAAGTTATCTGTATAAATAATTGTGTTTTTTTTTCCAAAAATATTACAAATACATCATTATGTAATTCGAAAACAATAATTACCTTTATGTTTCAAAACTTTAAAATAACCAGAGGTATTTCAATCCTCGAAAAATGGTGGAAAACTTAGTCGAGGGTATTTTCGAATATTCACCAAAATTTTTAATAGAAAACATTAAAAATCCTAACGGCAGCTAATGGTAGTGTGTTTTTTTGTAAACGTTGATATATATTGAGAGGCATTGGTAGTTTTCGAAACTAAGAAATAATTATTTATAATTTTACCTAAATTCAGAGAACGGTGTGCGTAATTCTCCCTTTATTATTTATAGATATGATCTCAAGAATAGAATAAAATGCTTGGGGAATGATATGGCGGAATTATCCCCTCTTATACACATAAAAATCATCCGGTTACCATATGTTCTGAACGTTTTCATATATGGTTTCAGACTCACAAATCTCTATGCAAGTCAAATGGAACTCAATATGATTAGCAAGAATCTTGGGTGAAAGTTTTGAGATTAATTAAAAATGAATTTATCAAATTCAACTCTGATCACTTCAAATTCCACCTTTATTTTATTTATCAGTACGTTGTTGGCTATCGTGCTAAACTTTGACCACCATTATTTTCTCTTTGAACATATATTTCTGCAATTTTGGTCAAACATACATAGTTTGCGATCATACACAACAACCTGAACATCAACCATAATACGAACACACACACCACACACACTGAAAATACTGTAAAGAAAGACCCACAAGGCGCGTGGTCTCAAAAAGTAAACGCTTGTTGATGAGGTTTATATGATATAATAAAAGTATTTATATAATATCGGAGGACAAAATTGTATTTTTATTAAAAATAGGGAAAATTGCATATAACCCCTTGTGGTTTCAAAATTCTGCTGAAAATCCTCTCGTGATTTAAAACTATGGAAAAAACCCCTTGTGTTTTCAAAAAACCTGCATAAAACCCCCTTCCGTCCAGCATTAACGGAAAGTGCATCGCACGCGCTTGATCTGTGAAATTGAAACTTTTTTTGCCTTTAAATGCAAGTATATTGACCTTTATACCCATTTTTCTCATAATTTTAAATATATTTATCTAATATTACGAATAAACCCCTCTAATTTATTAAAATTTCAATTTGCTCCCTTCTTTTTCATCATGCTCCCTCTACAACACCACCCTTTCATGCCACCGCTACCGCCACCCCCGGGGGCGGCCACCGTCGCTAGAGTTATAACCGAAAACATCAATCTATGCATCTTGCCAAGATGAACCAAATCTCTTAATCAATTTTACCAAATTTCAATCAATTTGCATTTAATTAAAGAAAATCTATTAAAAACCCTAAAACCTACTAAAAATACTCATTAATCTTTTTCCTTTAATTTCTCCACCACCACATAGATTCGATTTCCCTTTTCGATTTTTGAAATTTAGGGTTTTATCTCCGAAATTTTTCCCCCATCACATAGATCGAATTTTCCTTTTGATTTTCAAAATTTAGGGTTTTATCTTCGATTTTTCCTTTCTGTGTGTGTGCGCTGTGTGTGTGCGCTGTGTGTGCGTCTGTGTGTGTTTGTTAGTGTGTGTGTTATGTGTGTGTGTGTGTGTGTTAGTATCCGTGTGTGTGTTGTGCATGTTTTTTAGTGTGTGTGTGCGCGCGCGCTTGTGTGTGTATTAGTGTGTGTTGTGCGTGTTTGTTAGTGTGTGTGTGTGTGTCCTTATAATTTTATATTATATTATTTTTATTTTAATTATTTTATATGTGTGTATATTTTATATTTTATATATAAATATATTTAATTTATATTTTTTTTATTTAAATATTATATTTTTATTTTCAAACATCAATTTAGGCCGTTCATTTGTTAATTTAAGATCCAATGGTTACTATTAAAAGGGCCATAATGGACATTCTTGTATAATTTTAACGGGGTTAACTTTGAACTAACGGAGTGGACAAGTGTGCAGGTTTTTCGAAAATACGGGAGTTTTTTTTCATATTTTTAAACCACGAGGGGGTTTTCAGCAGAATTTCGAAACCATAGGAGGATTATATGCAACTTTCCCTTAAAAATATATATATAAATTTTAGCTCAATATAAATTTAAAATGTATACCACACCCTCAGCATGCCCGGGCTCCCTCAAACATTTTCCTTTGTGCCCCTAAAACCTCACCTAGAGCAGAATCATAGTAATCATTCTTCTGATCTCTTCATCCTTTCTTAGACATGATGCTAACGATTGCAGTAGTAGCAACGATTTGTTGCTTTGCATATAATTGCCATGGCTCCTGCAATCAGTTCGATCGCGATTCTTTATCATCATTCAACCTGAGCATCTTCAACGCCGCGTCTCCGTTGAATTGGTCTGTTTCAGTAGATTGCTGCTCTTGGGAAGGCATTGTTTGTGATAAATCCAGCAGAGTGACCGATCTGTGGCTACCATCCAGAGGCCTATCGGGAACCATATCGCCGTCTATTATGAATCTCACGGGCCTCTCTAAACTCAGCCTCTCTCACAATCGTCTCTCGGGCCCTCTTCCTGATGGATTCTTTGCGTCGTTTAATCGCCTGCAAGTTGTTGATTTGAGCCGCAATCTGTTTTCTGGGAAGCTATTCATATCAAATCATAAGTTGCCTAGTACTGTACAGATGTTCAACTTGTCCAGCAACAGCTTTGATGGGACAATAATCCCATCTTCATTATTTATTCAGACATCATTCATGAATTTGGAAACTTTTGATGTTAGCAATAATGGCTTCAGCGGATCCATTCCTTCGTCCATCTGCAGTTCATTATCATCATCAATACAACATCTTGATTTCTCCAACAATGATTTCCCCGGCTCGATTCCTCAAGGTTTAGGTCGGTGCTTGAACCTGCGGAGCCTACGAGCAGGTTTTAATGACCTTTCAGAAGAGCTCCCACGGGATATTTATGAGCTGTCGACACTGCAAGAACTGTACTTGCCTGGAAACAGGTTCTCTGGATCGATTGACGAAGGGATTGTTAATCTTATCAACCTTTAAATTC